>LOJH01002461.1:0-25113 GCA_001685095.1 Ellobius talpinus
AACTAATTTTTCCCTTGGTATGTAACTATAAAAAAATTAAGTTTTCTTCTAGATAAGATTAAAAATAATGCTTACTTTACTGAAACCCAATGGAATGATTAATGTATAATTTTATTCTAAGATTGGAGGCCAGGAATGTTATAGAATTGTCAGTTTTGTACTTTCATTAAATTTCAATCAGTATTTTCCCCACACTGAAAAATCATTCTACTTCTTAAAGCAAAGGGAATCCTCTAGTCTTCCGTTTCCTGTACAGAGTAAATTAATAGGAATCTCCAAAGCCAAACATTACTTGTATTATCTTTAGGATACATTTATATAATACAAAACTTTGCCCTGTTACAGTAGTAAATAAGCTGCACACAATTTCTGTCCTACATCGAAATTCTCCAAGAGAAATAATTAGCAAACAAATATTTATATAAAACAAACTACAACACATACAACATGTACAACTTTATTGTAATAAATCTAGGATAATTATTCCTCTAAAAACCTGCCTAACATCTGAAAAATATTGTGACCTTCCTTACTGAATTCAAATTATCTCCAAATCCATTCTGTAAAAAATAATTTACAATACTGATTAATTTAAAGAAAATATAGATAAATTAAATGTAATAAAAATCTGAGTAAAACTAAGGTTTTTTTTACTTTATAATACCTAAAATAGAATGATTTTACTCAGATTTAAAATGATTTATAAAGATGAATCTTGGTTATTATTTATAAAGTTTTACATATCTAATAACAACCTTTTGTCATAAATTGTAAACAATTGTCGACTAGCAAGTGGTTAAGAATTAACATGTCTATTTTAGAATGGTTTGTACTATTTTTTGAAACTGCATACATTTTGCTATCTTTAAGTGTAAGGTTTTTAAGATACCAAAAAAAAACAAGTGAAATGTAATATTGGTATCTGAATCGCCAGATATTTTACAAACCCACCTTTCAGCTTCCTTTTTTTGTAAGAAAGACAGTATTCATTGAAGTTGCTACAATCAACAAATCATTGTTCTGTATTGTATTAATATCCTTTAGAGCCTTTGGTAGCAAAAGATATGTTGTCCCCCAAATCACCATATACTTATAGATCAGGTGATTGTGCAAGTCCTGGCCATATGATTCATTTTTACAAACTTCATTTTCTAAGCTATCAACTCCTTTTTTCATTGTTACAGGATCTCATACATTATGCATAGTTTTATTAAAGCACATGCTATTGCCATGTACATGGGATGTCAAGTAAGATGTAATCATTTTTGACCTCACCCCACCATTGACATCGATTAACAAAATAATGCCTACAAGCTTTTAAACTGTCTAATTTCCTACTGTAAAGAGCACATCTCCTTAAAATGGAGAGAGTGCGCTGTTACAAATCTTTCCTGTTCTCTTTTCAGAGGATGGAATGACGAACACTGCTAGTCACTGTTAAAAGTCCATGCATGTGTGTGTGTGTGTGTGTGTGTGTGCAGAGAGGTAGATACACAGCCTACAGTTAAGTTCAGTATCAGTATTGTTTCAAAATGCGTTTGCTGCTTCATTATGCTTCAGTGTGCACACATGCAGGGAAGGAAACTATATAAGTTAAACAGTATGTTTTGCGTTTTTTTTAAATAGTCTTAACTTGAGTCAGGGCACCATTTTCTAGTGGAAACCCTCCCAAAGAAAAGAAAACAATTTAACAGCATCAAATGGGCAGGGTATTACCCATGGGAGTCCCCCCTTTTGTTGGATCTAAAGGTTGACAAGGGTCATCCCACAGGAAAGCAGACACAAGTGACATTCAAGCAAACCAGCTCCAATATAGTTCACTTCCCAGGAGGACATTATACTTCTCCAAGACACTGCAAATGTTTTAAGGGCAGAAGAGCACAATACCTGTCCAAGTGTCTCGTGTATGTTAAAAAGACAGGTAATTTAGGGAAAGTCTTTGACATTTAACAGGGAACCAGGCTTCCACAGCCTCCCCTCCTCCTACTTGACACCCAATTAAGCAGCAATACAAAACAATGTAATTGAACAGATGTACTAGCCATTAGCAGGAATTACCCATTCTCCTATGGAATCAGAGTGTACAGACAGGGCTCTATTTGTAATAGGTTGAGTTAATTGCCTGGGAATTCCCTGGAGAAATATACAAATGGACCAAGGCATTTCACATTTGCACACACACCCCCATAGACTGGCAGCCCTCCTCCCCTGGGATCCACACTTTTACCATTGGTGCATCCATCTTTCTAAATGAAAACTTACAGTGGTCACTTATTACTTCTACAAGATCAAATGATTAGATGAAATATAAATATAAATAAGTATACAAAAGTAGGATTCGCACCCAGTAATGCCTTAATAAAATTTTTCTTTATGGCAGTGCATTCCATAATATAGTTATTTAGATTAAGTAAAAATATAATACAATAAACAAAAATTCTCTTTAAAAAAACATGTAAAAAGAGAGCAGTCGGGATTTGTATCTTCCAGCAGTTTGCTGAGATTCATAATTACTGCAGTGTACTGCACTCTTGTCAAGTAAATGAGCCTTGCACAATTTAAGGGAGCTCAGGAATCCTGAAATGGGCCAAGCCACTCTCCTCATGAAAAGCTGAACGTGTTTCATATCTAACTGTCCCTCTGATCAGAACCCACCTTAGCCCTGAATACAGCATCTGCTGAACACAATGACTCTGAGTAACTCCCATGGACCCCTCAACGAAGTCACTGGACAAGCAGGAAACGCAAGATGTTTGCAAAAGGTTAAATAGGCAGCTACTAGATTTAGAATTTAGCATGCAGGGCTCAGGGGCTCAGCAGGTTATGGCACTTGGCATTTAAAGCCTAGAGGTGGGGCTCAATCCCCAAGGCCAATATGGTGGGAGTGGAAAACCAATTTATAAGCTGTGCATGAATCTCACATTCACACCAGGATACATATGTGTCCCTCACCACACAACACAGACGGATGGATAGATGGATAGATAACTGAATATGAATTAAAGTAATGAATATGAAATTTATTCTTAAGGATATTAAATTGGGTTTTAATATCTGTAGCAAATGCAGGTGAAAAACTGTCATTCTCAACTGGAATCAAAGATAGAGAAAAACACAGATCAGAACACATACTTAAATTCACCTTTGAAACTGAGAGAGAGAGAGAGAGAGAGAGAGAGAGAGAGAGAGAGAATCCATGAATCCATGCCTCATCTACTCCACCGCACAAGAGACCTGGTTTAGAGAAATGCAGGGCACTGCCACGAGTTCACAGGGCATGGCCACAAGTTCACAGGGCACGGCCACAAGTTCACAGGGCACAGCCACAAGTCCTATTTCAGACCCCTGGCTGTCTGCCTGTCAGGTTCTTAAGAGAGTGATGTCTGGGATTGTTCCTCACCATTTTTAGCCCCTCAAGAAAGTCTCAAGCCCTATCGACACATCTGTATTAGAGCTGCAGGTGCCCAGTCACATCTGCACAGAGAAGGGAAGTGGGGGGCCACGTGCCTCCCCAACTCACCAGGGTAAGATGAACCAATAGGTCGCCTACCCTCTGCAGTGCCCCCCTCCACAACACAGTAGCTACAGCACGAACTGCGCCACCTACCCATCCACTGCTTTCGCAATTTGCTCTGCAAATCCTGTATTTTTAAAGCATGGGCATCACAGTGAGCTTTTTGTTTGTTCTCTATAAGATGCAAATTTTTGTGGGCATAGCCTGTGCTACGTCTTTCTGTACTTACCCTCACACTCTGTGCCCCCTGAACATTATTTATGTCATGGTAGGTCGTCTTAATTGCCTACAGCTCTACACAGCATGTCCCTGAGGTCTCAAGGGTAAAAATCAGTTTTCTGGTGATCGCCTCAGGCTCGCCTGGCTCCATTAAGAAGCTTAATGGCTGAAAACACACTGGCTGCCCATGGAGGGAATGAGGCGGCCCATCACTGTGTTCTCTGTCGGTGAGAGCTAGGAGTATAGAAAATAAATGTCACAAAGGTGCTCTTGGGGCCTCTGCCACACCACCTCATGAGAGACATGAGAAATCCATGTTTCTTCCAAAAACAGACTGACTTTTCATAGTCTATCAGGTTTAGGAGTTGGTAGGAAATGTAGTTAGATCCCATACTACCAAGTATAGTTTTAAATGCCAACAAATATATTTCTAAAGTATTACAGCATTTTCATAGACCTGTTTCCAGCTTCCTATAGGCCTTAAACAGCTCAATAACTGCTTGCCACTCACACTGGCCATGAAGCAAGCACTGATGCACACAGCACCACTCTTTGCATTGCTATCATAAACACAGAACATCCTGGATTCTGACAGGGACCCTGTAACCCCTACCATTTTCCATGCATTCTCTCCTTGCTTTACTTCCCAAGAACAAAGGCAATGTTATGTTCAACCAAAGCGACAAATACAACCTTTGTATATGAACTGTAATCTTTTTCACAGTAAGTAAACAAACAACAGATATTCCAAAATAGCCGGCATCTTATTAATTCAGAAGGGTCAGCAATGGCTAAACACTTCTCACTTGAAAAACGAAGATTCACCCTTTTCCACAAATACTCCTCTATACCTAACGTACAAAAAAGTGCAGCTCAAAACCACGAGTCTGCATGCCATTCGTCTATTTCCCTGAGACTTTCCCTCGCTTCTTTCTTCTCAGACACTGCCGAGTACATTCCGCTGCCAACAGCACCGCGCAGCTCACAGCTGATGAAAGTGAGCTGACCCGAGCAACCCTGCTTTGTATGTTTAGGAAAATGTGTTCGGCGATGGAGGAGAGGAGAGGGCAAACTGATGTGATTTTAGCCCAAATGTTGAGCAGCGAATGGAGGGTGGTTAATCCTCGGCCACTCACAGACTGTTTCCACCCTGCAGCAGGCTGCATTAAATGGCAGACACACAATCCTATTTTATATATGCTGCTTGCCTACTACAAACCTATGCTCTGATGCAAATATTGATTGAGCCTCATTGTGCGCCATGTTGAAAGTCACAAAAAAAACTAACCCTAATTTCCACTAAAGCTAATCCATCACTCAAATTTTGCCAAAGAAATTCTAGATAGGTTGAAAAAATTCAAAGGTGCATTCCTAATAAAAATTGACTCTTTCCCTTTGAGGGCATAGGCATATAGTCAGGTATTAAGATCTAACATGTATTCTTTGGCAAAATATAAAAAAGTAACATTCTAATCATTAATCCTTCAGAGTTGCCTTTTTATTTATACCAAAATAGTTCAATTGAGTCAATATATTTGCAACATCTTATTAGCTTGTGCTAGAAACTGTTTTATCTTCAGAGACTGTATGATCATTGTGGTTTAGAAGTTGTCACTAAAATGAGCATAAATATTCAATGGATCTTAAAAAATAAGCATTATTTTGTCTTTTTCTCCATAACTTAAATGTTTCCCCTTTTCAGAGCCAAAGCTGACTCCTCCACCAGTCTCTACCTATGGAGGGAAGTGATGGTCCATTTGGTTCACACTTGAAATATTGATGGACCCCAGAACTAATAATCAGAGTCACCATGGCTGAAAGAGAAGGACCCTGTACTTTCTGCCTTTGCCCTATGATGGCAATGGGTCTCTGGATCAAGCACCCACGTACTCCATCTCTTTCCAGTCCTGAGGGTTTAGACGGAAAAGATGATAGAGGCATTGTCCTGTTTTGTTTCGGAGGCAGCCTTAACTTCTGTGCCTTGCCTTTGTTCTCAACTTCACAAACACTTACGTATTCTAGATCCCAAATTTTGATTCCGTCAGATACCTTGCTTGAATTCTGCCACCAGGCATCATCTTAGGCTCTTTGTTACTTGTGGACTCTAAAACCAAAGCTTTGTTCCCTGCTCTGTGTTCTCGCAAAGATAACGCTTCTAAAACCCACAACAAAGAGCAGGGGTTTTTGGTTTGTTTGTCTGTTTTTGTGACACCAAAAATACTTCCTTGTAAACCATAAAAAGATAAAATCTAAAGTTCATTTAGTGGGAAATAAGATAGATATTCCTACTTTACATAATTAAATACACATACATTACCACTCGGCAGCTATAGCCATCTTGGAGCATATAAGATTAAAGAAAACCACTAGGAGGTGTGGCTGATGTTAAAACTGAACAGGTAAATTAATGCCTCAAGGACACTCACACCAAACTCTCACCCAAGTGTGGATTTTAAGGACATTAAAGGTAGGTGATTTCTGCTTCAGTACTTAGTGTGTTTAAGTTCCTGAGAGTCATACCTAGCATCACAATAAATAATAAATAAACAGCTAGATATAGCGGCAAACACCAACAGCAATCAGCTGAAGGAAGAGGAGGAAGATTTTAATTTCTAAACCAGTCTGAGCTATACAGTGAGACCCTATTTCAATATACAAATGTGTGTGTGTGTGTGTGTGTGCAGTTACAGTTTGGACAGTGTATCACCTTGTCTTTGACTAATAGATTTCACAGGAAGAGCATGAGGATCTCTGGACACAATTCGTAAGAGATCTGTGTCCATAGGTTATTAAACTTTACTTCCTCCTTAGAAAAACTCTTCTGCAACAATACTGATAAGTAATAAAGACACGAAGCATATTTCATTTTTTTAAACATCTAGAAAGCAACTTTTAAGCAAAATCTTCATCTTCATTATTATTCTTAAACAATTTTATAAG
The DNA here is from genome assembly GCA_001685095.1 of Ellobius talpinus. NCBI lineage: Eukaryota > Metazoa > Chordata > Mammalia > Rodentia > Cricetidae > Ellobius > Ellobius talpinus. The sequence goes on from LOJH01002461.1 coordinate 6,674, forward strand.
TTGATTTCATAAAATCCATCGTGTTTACCAAATTTGTTAACATTTATTTAAACTTTTCAGAAAACCACATTTTTAAAAATTGGTATGTATTTTTACTGTTATAGAACATGTTCAAATATTACTAACTACTCAGATAATTTTCTGAATTTAAAATTTAATATATTGACTGAACTACTTGTTAACTTTGCAAATATAAATGGAATGCAAGGCATGTAAAGTTATAACAATCAGAAACAAGCTAGGTATGGTGACAGGCAGATAATCCCAATGCTTAGGAGGGACTTAGAAGGACCATGGATTTGACATCTCCCTGAACTACATAGTGAGACCTTGTCTCAAACAAAAACAAACAAAAAATAAGTTTCCTCTAATCCCATGCCTACTTCTACTTCATGGTATAATGGTCTTTACCAGCTTCTCTTATGAATTTTATGTTGGCTATCCATCCATGCTGTTACTGGCTCCTGATGCCCTACCCCCAAAGAGTACTTACCCAATCCAGCTGTCAAATATCTAGGATTAAGTGGCATGTTCTTTTTTTGTATGTTTCCACACTGTATCCATTCCTCTTTTCTCCTTCTTTAAGTCTTGCTAGTAACAATGTTTCATTTGTGCCTTCTTATTATTTTATATTAACAAGTACAATCTTGGGGCCTGAGTGAGGCTCAGTTGTTGTGAACACACATGGCTTCTGCAAAGGGCCTGAAATCAGTTCCTGGCACTATGCCAAGCACCTCACTCCCACCTGTAACTCAGTGAAACCAGAATCCAATGTACCTGGCTTCTGAGGGACCTGCACTCATGTGCACAGCCTACAAACACATATCTGCACACACCCACATGAACACACACACACTCAAAGAATTAAAAGTAATGAAAATAAATTTTAAAAATTAAAAATCTAAAGAATCCATTGGAAAGGCCTTAGGTGTTAGACATTGCTTCATCATCTCTATGAAAAGGGAGAAAAGGTTAATCCCTTGCCACATGGCTTCACCCCTGATAATCCAGCTTCTTCGCCATTGGAGCATCACTGCCCATTGCATTTGGATTCCGTTCCCCGGCCAATCAGCTCTCATCACATAAAAAAAAACAGCAGAATGATGCTATTTGGCATTAAAGTATGGTACGTTTCAAATCCGCAACTCTCTTAACTCCAAAGAAGAGAACAAAATTGAATAGTAAATGAGTCCACCAACTGATGAGAAAGGGAACACTCAGAAGCGCCTGCCGTGACCCCAGCTCATGCTTCCAGAGAGTTCTAAATACCCATCTTCTGTTGATGCTCACAAGAAACACCTGGGCACTTGGGTCCTGTGCAATTCTATTCTCACCGTAAGTACGTCTGCCTTCAGCCTCAGTCTGCAGAAGAGAAGCAGGATTGTAAGGAAGACAGTCCTTCAGAGTCTTGACTGCTGCATGTCTCAAAGTCACATTCTTGACTGAAACAGCTTCACACCCAGAAGAAATACTTTGACTGCATCTGATGTTATTTTATTGCTAGCTGTCATAGAAGGTTTACAAACTCCAGTCTGCACTTTAGTTCTGGGGAATTTCACAAGTGCGGTGCAAGCCGTCAGCAGGGCAGGGGACCCGGCTAAACTTCACTGAGAGCGATATGCTGTAACCCATGCACCAGCCTTCGCCCCAGCTCCGTTTTGATGAGACCCGGCTTCAACCTGAACTTTACTTCTACTATTTTCTGTCCTTTCTATTTCCTTTCAATAAGCCCTGAGCTGAAAACTCAGAGGAAGACCTTCTTTCAAGTCTAGGCACCAGGAAAGCATCGCATCCAACCAGGCAATCATTACATTACATCCAGACAGAAGTTACTATCTTAATTCATTTCCCTTCCTGTTTTGCTTCTAGTAAACTACATTTGCAGGTCAATTTATAGTAACCATATGATTAACACAGTTACATCCGACTTTTCACACTGTAGTTCAGTGACATAACTGTATTTGCAAGCCAACTAACCTGCCTCTTGTTTACACTTGCTTTTCCAATCTCTTTAAACCTGAATATTTTTCTTTATTTTTATTTTCATATAAGGATCCCCCAAAACATCCTATATCCAAATGGACTTATTTTACCTGTATCCTATAATGAGAAAATCCCACCAAACTGAGAAAAATCAAATTTCCTAACTTGAAAAAGCCATCTTCAGAAAGGATACAGTGAACAGAAAATAGCAGAAGTAAAGTTCAGGTTGAAGCTGGGTCTCATCAAAACGGAGCTGGGGCGAAGGCCGGTGCATGGGTTACAGCATATCGCTCTCAGTGAAGTTTAGCCGGGTCCCCTGCCCTGCTGACGGCTTGCACTGCACTTGTGAAATTCCCCAGAACTAAAGTGCAGACAGCCAGACTCCGGAGGACCCTCTGTCTGATGGCGCTGGGACTCTGAAGTGCTTCTTTTGTCCCTCACCCTCCGAGGTCACCCCCAGAGGAGTTTATGCCCTACTTGAGTGTGCTTCCCAGCAGTAATCCTGGGCTGTCCCATTCACTTCTGCCCTGCACCTGCTCTATTCAGGCATGTGCCGGGAGGGCTGAGCCTAAATGGAGGCATGGTGGCACATTCACAGACACCATTCAGAGGGTTGCTAGGGGAGGGGCAGTGGGCGGGCTGGTGGCCCTCCAGGCAAGAAAGGAAAGTGACCCTTTAAATCAGAAAATGACCTTGTGTTTGTCTTCCCTTGTCTAAGTAAGTGTGAGGGGCCCACCTCCTCCATAATACTCTTTGTGGGGCCATAAATGTTAACACGCCTGCAATGGGGCTTCTGAAAAGATTAGATGAATTAGTGGGGGCTAAAGCTAACTAAGTGACATGTTTACCTATCTAGAAAGGGTGTAAAGTCTATTATAGGCCTGATGCCCTTACACACTTAATGCTGCTACCAAAAATAAAAGGGAGGGTAAGTGTCCCTAAAAGACATTCCGACACAAAAATCTAGCATGGTAGCCCGGGACCTGAAAACGGCTTAATTCTCCTAGTGCCTGACATTCAAGATTTGGCCATTCTATTACTTCTGTCAAAATGACAAAGTAATTTCTCCAGTATCTTCAGTCCAGTTAAAAAGCTCACAATGACCTTTCACCCAGGAGTCTAAAAGTCGGCCAAGGTTGTAAATGAGCCTCCAGCAGTATTTAAACATCTGCCACTTACGCCACGGCCTTGGTCAGATAATGCCTCATAATCCATTCACGCAGAGTGCTTTTCTTCAACAGACAAGTGTAAAGCCAGGTCCGCTTCCATTCTAACTGAAAAGGTGCGGCCACTGGTCCCTTCCAAAAAGAAAAGCTAGCCCCCACTTCCATAACTCCACCCTGACCCTGTCCTTCCAACAAGTGTTTCTTCCTGATGCTCAGGATGAATACACGCGTGACAGAGTGGAGAGCTCTGCTGTGCTTGTCCCTCTGCTATGGTGTGGAGACAGTAGGCTCTACCCTCTATCCTGGGAACTCCCTTTTTCCATGCAAGCCATATTGAACATGCAAATTTACTCCTCAAGTACTATGTTTACATTCTCTCAAAACTTAACATGCAAATAAAGTACTGCTGCTTTGTGCCCAGGGGGACAATTTCAGATATTTGTTCTGTGTCTCTCCAAGCAGAAAGAAGCACTCGCCATCAAGAAATGATAATGTTTAAGATGTGCGGCTAATGCTGGTTTGAGCCTTCTCTAACATGCACAAGAACCAAAGCACACGCTTTACCTACTACAAATACTCAGACATATCTATCAAGAAAATAAATTAAAAGGTCTTGAGTGAAAATGTCCACACACCACAAGACTTGGCCTTGTAAGTTCTACCCTCTCTCCCAACAAACAAAAGAAACAATTTTAAAACTTACAGTAACACAGCATAAAAGAGGAAAGACAGGATTTCCTAAGTCTGTTTCTTAGAATTCCTGAAGAAACAATTTTTCATTACAAAAAGTGAGAATTGTCATTATTTTCTTCCATCACACATGTATTAATGCACACAAGAAACCAACAGACACTGGCTGGGCAACATGGCCATTGTTGACAGCTTAGGGTTGTTGTTGCTCCTTGGTGTTTGTTTGTTTGTTTGTTTGTTTGTTTGTTTGTTTGTTTGTTTGTTTTTTGGCTTTTCAAGACATGGTTACTCTGTGTAGACCTGACTGTACCAGAACTCAGTCAGTAGACCAGGGTGGGATTAAAGGCATGAGCCAACACCACCTAGCAACAGTTTAGTTTTATTGCTCAATATATATTATATATGATTAGCCTTTTCAAAGAACCTTTTTGGTTGTTTCTACTAAATCTCTTCTGCTAGATACATTCTAGTAAAATAAAAAAAGCAAAATTTAGATGTACAACAGCCAAAAATGGTATCTAAAACACCATCTCTACCAAGCTCATCTCACAGGCAGCCTGTCCCAGCAGCTTCCTAAATATGATGCTGGACCACTTTCCAAAGGGAAGTGTTGGATGCTCCATTCTTGTTTTACTGGTGCCCACAGAAATCCTAATTTCCCCATCTTCCCATCTTCTAAGCACAGTATGTTGTTGGAGGTTTCTGTCCTGCCTGGTTTATCCTCCCACCAGGTCCCGCAGCCGTTTAGCCCCAAAGAAAATCACACAGAGAGTCTACATTAGTTATAAACTGATTGGTCTATTAGCTCAGGCTTCTTATTAACACTTATAACTTATATTAGCCCATTATTCTAGTATATGTTAGCCACATGGCTCGGTACCTTTTTCAGCGGGGTAGGTCACAACTTCCTTCTTCTGTGTCTGGGCAGGACTGCAGAGGAATGGGCTTCCTCCTTCCCNACTTATATTAGCCCATTATTCTAGTATATGTTAGCCACATGGCTCGGTACCTTTTTCAGCGGGGTAGGTCACAACTTCCTTCTTCTGTGTCTGGGCAGGACTGCAGAGGAATGGGCTTCCTCCTTCCCAGAACTCTCCTGTTCTCATTGACCCACCTCTACTTTCTGTCTGGTTGTCCCGCCTATACTTCCTGCCTGGCTACTGGCCTATCAGCGTTTATTTAAAACATAATTGACAGGAACAGACAATTGTTCGGCACCACAAGTAGTCATACCTAGGTTACTAGGTTATGAGGTTTTGTGTAAACTCGTATATGCAAAAATGATTAATAGATGGCCTTATGCATGACACACATAAACAACTGAAATAATTTTGAAGTCTAAATTCTCAAGTACTTGTTTGCAAATCTACATGTTATAACTTGTTGATAATACAATGGATCCTTCACATGCTGCTCTGAATCGCTCTACTGGCTTTTTAAAATGTCCAAGAATGCTCAGGGGAAAAGACAATTGGAGTGAGTGTGACTTGCTCTGTAAGACAGAGCAAGCAGTAGAAGATGAGACAGCACAGCTGAGAAGGTTCATAGAAAGGGCAAAGCCCATGTGGATATTAGAATCACACACTGCAGAACACTCTGAACCACCTCAAGTGCGTAAGAGTACCTGCAAGAACAGGACAGAACAAAGCAATGCTCCTCGGAGGTCTAATCTTTCTCTAACACAAAGAGGAGTACCAACGGCGGTGTGTAAAGCTTTGTGGTCTCTTGGCGTAAAAGATGGCCTCTTGGGAACCTTGAATACTCTGCCTGCTCTCAGCTAACTAACCACACTCAGATGACAGGGTTGAAATGGGATAGACTCTCTAGAGAGTCCCTTTAAAAGTAAAGAATAAAGACTAGAGCGTTGACAAGAAATCACATTAGCAAGGAACCTAAGATGAAGCGAATAGCAAAGATGCAAAGCACTATTTCTATTTTTTAAAAAAGCAGTTTATTAGTAAATACTGTGATTGCTCATGGTTCCACTGGTTCGAGAAAACCCAGCAGCCATCTATCCTACGTAAAGGGGCTTACAGGCCATCTTTCTTCCTTGAGAAATCAAATTCTTAAGCTCACATACATATAAATATGTACAAAGCTATAATAAATCCACTATAGAAAATGTTGAAATGCTGATTACTGAGAGAACTGACAGAGTTACCTAATGAAATGCCTTTGTATTAAGCATCTTAGGAATTATATTATCTTAAAGGAACTGCTTCTGTTATTCCCTCATTACAAAAATGGTCCACAGAGTTAACTCTATCCTGTCTATTCTGTTACTTCCCATGAAGAAATATGAAGGAAAGGGCATTGATTTCTTTCCTCCTTAGGATCACAGCATGGACAAGCCAATTAATGGGGGGAAGGGAGGCATTCTCTAAGAAGCTGACCATCTAAGTAAGACAGCAATCCTACTAACAAATGTCTCCATCAATGTCCTAACATCTGTTTTCTCCTGTATTCATCAATAAAGAGCAACAATAACAGTTTGTATGGCCACATAAGATCTTAAAAACACAGACTACCAAATTATGCAGAAAGTCTGAGCTGCTCTTTGTCACAGACACACTCATTTTACAGCTTCAGATGATCCAAGGGCTGCAACTCAAGCTCTAAACAAGACTTAATCTTTTATGCTATTAAAGGCACAAGCTAAGACAGGACATAGCATAAAACTATTATATATGGCTTTTAAATATCTTAAACCCAAGGGGTAAACATAAAGTAATAGGTCTTTTTTTTGGCTTCTGTTAAGTATTCTTTACACAGAATAAAGCCATGTTTCCATGGGTGAACTGGGGGCCCCACACAATTGGATTTAAAGAAGGTCGATGAAAATTGATAGACTAATAGCCTTCCCATCTTTAATTAGTCATTTGTAGTTTTACATGAATTTCTCTTCTTCATTAAATATCCTTTGTTTTGGAAGTATGCCTGTGTGGGAGACATGTTGAATCACTAAGAACTTAGAAGGAACTGATTTAGTGTGATTGAGAGAAAACAAAAAAAGTAACTGACCATTAGATATCATAGGGAAAAGAAAATGATCAGATCTTTTTTGTATCAGTATGCTGAGCAAAATTAGAAATGTTTCCTATTGTGTTGAAGTATTCCGGTACCCTGAGTTAAGTCATAAGGAAACAGAACCACTTGAAACTGTCCCTTTGCCCCCAACCCTGAAAAATAAAATTATTTCTTCCTAGTTAACATTTTAAAAGTTGTACCCATTGAATTATCAATAGTTTCAGACAAGCTTGCAAACATAAAAGTATAGGTTATAATTATTTAGGCTATTCCTAAAAGGGGGGAGGGGAAAGAATGGAGAAGATGATATGTGAATTACCCTGAAACAAGAGTTTTGCATGCAAAACTGTTCCTTATAAACAGACACTTATGATTTTGATGAACTGATAGGAATGAAGACCTCCCATAGAAAGAACAGTACTGCTTTCTGAATAAAATAAACATGCAAGTTATGCTGAACATGGCAGAAATGTGTGCAAGTTATGCAGTTGCTCCAATGTCAGCACTGTGTCCATGGTTGAAAAATACAAACAGATCAAAAACCAAGCTAATACAATATATACCTCAACTAGAAAAGGGGTTTAATGTAGGATTCCCCTCTGTATGCTGTGAATACCATTGGTGAATAAAGAAACTGCCTTGGCCTGTTGATAGGGCAGAACTTAGGTAGGTGGGGAAACTAAACTGAATGCTGGGAGAAAGGAGCCGGAGTCAGAGGAGAAGCCATGGAGCAGCCAGAGACAGACACGCTGAAACCTTGCTGGCAGGCCAAGAGCCTTGTGGCAAAATATAAAATAATGGAGATGGGTTAATTCTAGATGTAAGAGCTATCTAGCAATACACTTAACTAACTGGCCAGGCAGTGATTCAATTAATACAGTTTCTGTGTGGTTATATCAGAAGTCTGGGCGACCAGGAAATGAACAAGCAGCCTCCTAAAATAGGGGTTCAAAACAAAACAAGTTTGCCACTATTTATTTTAGGGTAATAGTAGACATATAAAAAGGTTTAGTACATTCTTACAATTATCTTAATATAATGAAACATTAATATTTTAAAATATTCCCGGTAGTTAAAATCCACCTATTTTCAGAATACTTTTCTCTGGCAATGACTGTGCTCTCTTGAGTATAACTACAAGAGAACTATCATACTCACACTGAAGGGCTCACATCCATCTATATGACATACAAGAGGAAAAAAGAACTGTAAAAATATATAGATTCAAGCTAAGTGTAATGACTACATCCCTGAAACTTGTTCTCCCTAACCTAGTAACCATCAGCTGCCAATAGCTACACAGAGGGTGGAACTTCAGAAACCCCTCCCACACCCAGGCTGGAACTATGGTTGGCTTGATCTTGTGTAAGTCTTGTTCATGCCAATCTGAGTTCCCATGTACAACTGTGTTGTCATGCCTGGTAGATACTTTTTCATTAGAGCCATCAACTCCCTTGGGCTCTGCCAATCTTTGCACCCTCTTTTCTGTGATGATCCCTGAGCCTTGGAGGGGATATGATCTAGACGTCCCATTTCTAGCTGAGCACTCTACATACCATATTGTATGCATGTTGGCTGGGTGTCAATCTCTATGTTTATCACCATCTGCTGGGGAAAAAAGAAGTTTCTCTGAGGAGAGCTGAGAGCTGTGTTAGTCTGTGGGTATAGAGATGAGGACCTAATGGGCAGTCTATTTATTGCTGAGTAACAGGATAACAGTACAATAACAGAGACGCACCATCCCCAGATAGAACTATCAAATAAGAAGCCCAGCACCAGGCAGGCTTAACCTCTTTTTGAGTTGTTGGTCAGTGGGATTCCACAGACACCCTTATACATTACAGACCACAGACATTGCTCTTGGTTAGTCTCCATCTGGATGGTAAGACCTTATTGCTGGGGACACCACATACCTCGATCGTAGGACATTGAGAAGTAAAGCAGGTATCAGCCTAGAATATTTATTCCTAACAGCTAGCTTTTACAGTGCTGGGAGGTTCTATGCACACTACCTGGAGAGAAAAGTGAGTGCCAGTCTTACACAGGTGTGAGCCCTGCAGGCTACAACACTAACTGACCTTGCAAGATATGCCCACTGGAGAAAAGTGGCACAAATACAGGATCCGCCTTCTGACAGGATTTAAATCCTGGTCCATGAGATAGAACTCATACCTGATACTGTTAACTGGGACAAATAGTCTTAGTTGGTCAGGTTCATAGGTCTCAAGGTAAAACCAGGTAAGATTATTCTGCTAAATGACTAATCCTACAGTAATCTGAGGAAACATATTCTAACATAATTCTATTCGATATACTTATATATTGGTTCCTAATTTTATTTAATCACTTTATATGTGTGTATATGTAATATTTGTATTTTACAAAGGTGGGCCCTTAAGCACAGTATTTGGAAGAGATGAGAATAGACAGGCAGAAGAACACAAAGTCAGATAGTGATTTCAGTACAAGCGATGGAAGTTATAACGAGGCACTGGCAAGGTCATGAGGCATACAGAAGGTGTGTAGAGTACATATTCCATGTCAATGAATGCAGTAAGGACATGTAACCTCATTTAATCAAAAGCATGCCTAATACCGGGCACTTAAAAGTGAGACTTGGAGACTTAACCAAAACTAACAAGATAACATGGTAAAGAACCTAAACCTACAGTTGTTAGAAAAAGAAGGCTTTAAACATGTGTCAGGAAAGAAAATAACGTTATTAAGTGATAGAAAGGAGACACTCAGGTGGAAGAGCTGAAAAGGATCCACAGCAAAAGCATTGAGTATATTAAGGGCCTGGTGAGAGACACACAGGAGAGAAGGACACCAGGTAGAAAGTGGCCAATGACAAAGCCGGCAGGGAGGCTGTGTCCAGTTAAGCTTCACCTAAAGTCCCAGGGATGAAGCCATTCCTTAAACACTTAGGCCATACAGGCCTTGACTACTGGTGGGCAGGAAAGGGTTCCCCAGCTAAGAGCCCAATTTTCGGCAGCAGAGGAAACTGTAAAACTTGAGGGAGGGAAAAAACACAGCTGGGCAAGCAGGGGTGGTCACTTTTCATGCTTTTTATTTCATCAAATTAGCCAATTTACCACTCCTATAATTTCACTGCCTTTTGCCACGGAGAGGACAAACATCAGTCCATTCACAAAGCCAATCTGAACGAGAGGGTTTTCAGTAAGACAAAGCATGAATTTATGTTTCTTAATTCTTCATGATGGGCTAAATAAACGTGTGTGCGTGCATATGTGCACACACGTACATACACAAATAAATAGCAGATCTAAAACAATTCAAAGAAATAAAATGCTAGGGATATAGAGGAGATGCACAAATAAAAACATGTCGCGGGTGCTGCATTTCTTTCAGGACACCGTCTACCTCTGGAGCTCTTCTTTTGACTTTTCCATTTTCCTGGGAGAGAGGGGGAGAAGGAGGGAGAAGGTGCGCACATGTGAACGTATGGAGATACACACTCATGTGCGAAGGCTAAAGGACTGTGGCTATTGTGTTTCCTCAGGTAGAGGCCATCTTTGTTTTTTGACATGGAGAATCTTACTGGGCTAGAACTTCGTGAGGAGACAAAGCTGGCTGGCCAGTAAGCCTCAGTGCTTGGGCCACAGATATGTGGGATTTTTATGTGAATTCTGATGGAGCTCTTACCCCAGCCCCGCCATCTCCTTCCTTTCCTCTCCCCACTTTTATCCTAGTGTCCTGGTTTGCTTTCTGCTGCTGTGAGCCATTCCATGGCCAAAGCAACCTGGGAGGAATGGGTTGATATCCGCTTACAGCTCACAGTCCATCCGGGAAAGAAGTCAGGCAGGAACTCAAGCCAGAAAACCGGAGTCTGGAACTGAAGAAGAGGCCAAGGGAAAATGCCAAGGAGATTCTCCATGGCTCCTGCAGCGTTCCCTTTCATTCAGCCCAGACCACAGGCACCAGGCCCTGCCACATAAATCGTTCATCACTAAAATGCCCCCCACAGCATTGCTCCCTGGACAGTCTGATGGAGCCATCTTCTGACTGGCGCTCCCTCTTCCCAAACGAGTCCGTTTCTGTCAAGTTAATAACACTAAGCAGCACACTGCTCTGTCCTTTCCCTGACACCATCCCTGCCTTTTTCTGATTCTTTCCTCTTGTTTCTGTTGTACTGATGAGGGGAAGTTATTGTAACGCTAGCAGAGGAAGCTGCTACCGCTCTGGGGTCAGGAGCCTCCGGGAAACATCTTACTATGTCACCCCAGCTGGACTGTGGGAGGTGGTCTTCAGCCTCATCAAAATCACAAATGGTACTGCCTGTTACTCTGGTTTCTGCCTCATCCTTTTCATTTCTACTGTGGGTTTTCAGAAGCTTCCTAATAACTCAACTGATCTCGTAAGACAGCAAATGTAATTCAAAGAAAAACAATGTTCACAGATGTAACAACTGTCTATCATTAGTAACTGGAGGGTAGAGGAGTTTGCTGGAAACTTCACAGACAGTGTTTGCAAGCCAGGGAAGTTCTACTATGGAGTCTAAACATAGGCTTGCAGCTGGAGCCAAGGAGAGACACAGAAGTGGACATCGGAGGCTAGTGACCTGAAGGAACCTCAGAGTTGCCGTGAGAAGGACACAGAGTAGCGTGTGCAGCCAAGAGGTCTGGTAGGAACGTGGATAACTACGGAGAGGAACAGATATCGGAACAGGTTCGTTTCACTTCAGACTGCTAACTAGACCTTTCTTTTCATAGCCTAGAAATGCTAGCACTCATCCAGGGCTTGATGTATCCTCAGACTGAGTGTAAATGTGGCTGCAGAAGAATTCTTGCATCAGTCAGGCAATTCCAACTGCCTCTGATCTTCTCTCACTCTCCATAAGAGCTCAAGACTTAAACAGCACTCAATTAGTGTTAAATTTAATTTTGCTGCTTACTTGCTTGCTTTTGTATATCTGAAAGATTTTTTGACCTAAAAAAAAATTCAACACTTGGACTGGCTTTGAGAGTAACTGGATAAGTCAGTATTGCTAGTTTTCAAATGAAGAAAAGAAAACGCTGCCACTGTGGCCAGTCCGCCCCCTGTCACTGCAGTCAGCAGGGGTCACTGAGGCCAGCAAGATCAGTGATATCAGCAGCTGTTGTTGTCACTCAACTGCTGAACTATATTTACCAGAGGCAGCAAGTGAAGGCTTACAGAGAGGCATCCAGGGCATTCGGGGCCCTTTCCTGACTTAGCTGATTTTGAGTTTCTTCCATTCCACTAGCAAGAGCTTTCTAAATGGAGCAAATAAAATTCTATTGGTATTTAAGTGAACTTTGTTGAGGTAAGTTTTTGTTGAAGATAGCAAGAAACAGTGATATATATTGTCTTTCATAACTCTGAATTATTTGTCTGGTCATACAGAAGTCACTCTTCTTATTGAAGGACAAAAATGTTTTCTAGGCAAAAGAGAAAAGATGTATCTAGGCAAGAAAAAAGCAGTATTAAAGATTTGGCAGAATTAACTAAAAAAAATATAGTGCTAAGAATATAAAAATGATACCTGAATTAAAATGAGTTAAAATTATATAAATGGAATAGTATAACAAAACCTATAGAAAACTATGTCTGAGTAACAGTACTACAACACTCCTGATCAAGCAAACAGAGAAACAAACAACAAAAAAATTTAAAACACGTCGACAAATATCAGCTGGAGACGAAGAACGTCAAAGGCAAAGTACAAGATCTGGTCTGTGTCTAAATGGTTTTACCGGAGCATAGTTTATAGAATTGAGAACGGAATCTCAGGGCCCAGGACTGAGTATGTGCCTACACCTTCCAGACCATCATGATGGGAGTCTGTCCCAGTGCAAGGATCACAGGTTGAAACTGTCTGCTGGAAGATGTCTATCCCCCTCTTTCCACCCTGGTGTTTGCAGTCTAGATGTCTGAGCAATACACACAGAGAAAAGTGTATCACAGGCTGGAGAAAGCCTGACTTACACAACATAGCTTCCAAACCCATTGTTTTTTGAATGCTAAATCTTGATCTATTAATATTGGGAGATTCCATCTCATTCTTTTTTATCTCATCATTTTGACCATTTCAGACTTCCACATTCTTTTCTACTCTATGTATACTATTCTAGTAAAATTGTACAATATTTACAATGAACCAACAGTATGCTACAGCAATTCCCAACAAGAACCTCATATGTCAGAACCATTACAGCAATTGAATGTTCTATATGATAACGAGGCTGACAAGGCGGATGTGATGGCAAATGTTTTGTCAACTAAAGACTCTGACTTGCAGAAGCCAGAAAGCCCTGGTACAGCCTAAATTAATGACCTCCTGGCAGCGGTGCTCACTGAGTGAGACCTGTGTGCTACCCTCACAGATATCCCACAAGAGAGCACACTAGTAGTCAGCATGAGCTCACTTGGCCAAAGCCAGAAAATGCATTTGAAATTCAAAGAAACAATGGGGAGCAGACTTGGCCACCACAGCTGTGTGTCTTCACTTGGATCTATGAGGCTGTCTCATATTTAGATAAGCTAAATATGAATGCACTAGATGCATCAGGCCTCTAGATGAACCAAATATGAATGCACTAGATCCATCAGGTCTCTGTGAAATTTAACTTCCTGCATCTGCCAAACACTGGAGGAACACTGCTACTCACCACCTATGAGCTGAATTCCTTGAAAACGTGCACACTGACTACGAGAAGGAACAATAAGAGTAATACTTGCTAATCTTCATGAAAATTGCTTTTTAGAGATAAGTTTATCTTTGTCTAAAACAACAGTGACCTGTAAAGACACAACACTTGATCTTTAAAATTTTTGACCCAAGTAGCTTACATGAACACAAATTTTATTTTAAATTCATAAAATTTTGAAATGCACTTACTAGTAACAAAAGCAGTAACATGCAGATGAAAGACAGGCATAATCAGTCTAAAAAGCCCACTACATCTCTAGTGCATAGACAGTATTTAGTACCCAAAGTGATTTAAAAATTCCTTGCAAAGAAGTTCCCAGTCTCCTCTCCTGCTCATTCATAGCATCAGAGTAGTCTAACAATTGAATCATCATGATGAAACAAGAGTGTTGGATGCCTGTACTTTGTTCTCTTTGGATCAATTGAATCATCATGATGAAACAAAGAAGAGTGTTGGATGCCTGTACTCTGTTCTCTTTGGATCACTATGCCAATAAGAATTGGCCATTCTATTTCATTCTATTGATGGCAGTCACCAAGACATCAGATCTAGTGGAATGTTCATACCACAAAGAAGAGTAGTATTATATAGTGTCATTCATAACGTATTGCTTTCTTGCTTATATAATTCCTCTTTTAATGTCTCAAAATGTAAGCTACTTCGCTAGACATACAGAAACATGTCAAAGATGGCATCTCCCATAAGACTACACACCAAATTTTACAGATGTGGTAACTAAGGGGTAAACTTGTTTTCACAACAAGTAAGTTACAGGGATTTGAAACAGTAGACCAGGAAAAGTGTGCCTCCTAGTACAAGGTGACCAAACTCATTCTAAGCCATGTGTATGAAGCAAAATATAAAGGTAAAGGAGCGAAAACAAAATTAGATAACCAGGAAGCATTTTGAATGATTGTTCCTTCTCTGCATAGGCAGTTTTATGGGAGTAAATGGCAATAGAACATTCACCCAGACCAGTACTTTTGGCACCACCTCTGACCACTTCTACTTTCCTTATATTAACCATATAACTTCATTATTCTTTCTTTCTACAGACTCCCACTCCTTTATGAGCCTGCCTTGACACCTAGAGCACTCTGAAAGGCCCATGACTCTGTCAGAGATTTCTCTACCTGTGGAATCCATCACATCACCAATGGCTATGCAAACAGTTAAAGCAGAACCCAATCAACCAGCAGTCTGACCCATGAGAAGATATGCAAAGAGAAAATGTTGTATCATATTTATCTTTATCCCCAACGTTTCCCACCGTAGCCCATTACACAAGGATAGTGTTCTATATGGTAAGTCTTCAGAGATATGTACTCAAATTCTGGGGACTCGACCCTGGATAGAACACAGGACATAACCCATACTCTCCAAATGAATGGGCATTTTTATCGAGTTATTGCATATACAACCCTGCCAGAAGAACATTTCCCAACACCTGAAGCAGTCTACCTTCGGAAAAGTACAACCCCACTCCTACCCTGCGCGTCCGCCGCCACCCGGAAACTTTCCTTGGCTCCTGATCCTACCGGGAAGTTCGTAGTTAATGCCGACACACTACCATCCAGTCTCTTCATTTTTTTTTTCCTTTTTTCATCTGTGTTCTTTTGCCCAGGACAGCACAGGAGAAGAAATGAGCGCTGCTTCTAAGGGACTGCTGTGCTGTAATTAACTCCTGGCTTCATCACTTTGTACAGTACAATTCGGAAAGCTCTTTGAACCTTGCCTTTCACTAAATAAAGGTAATTAATACCTAAGGGAAGTGGTGAACATAAGGAGGAGAAAAACTTTACTCAGCAGGTACAGCGCATACTAGATGAAGTCTGAACCCTCTTAATGTGATAACTTCCAGTTCGGAATCACATTGTGTAGTCTACTTGCTTAATGGTCTCCTACTTCTGTGCTCAAACCAGAAATTTCCAAAGTCTGTTTGCCTAAAATTCATTACTTAATTCCATCAAAGCCACATCAAAAACTACCCTGTTTGAGCTAAGCATCATGCTGAAGTACCAAACGGTTACAAACACAAGGTGATTAGCTGATTAAAAGCAGTCCCAAGACAATGCAATTCAGTGAAAAACATTTCCTTTCAGAGAGAAGAATGAATAGGTACAAACAAGACACAAAAACACTAGAGCTTTAAGGGAAAGCTGGGCTGCGACGGTCAACTACTTTCCTACTTCTGTCTCTTGGTTCCCCATATAGCAATTCTTTGAGAATTAATGAAAGATCAGGTCTCAAAGTTGCCTGAAGACTGACTTCTATAATACACGTTAGGTATTCAATAAATAGTTAAAGGATTGCATGTAGATTATTAGCTAATAAAAACCTTGTTGTTTGTCCTTTTAAACGCTAGTGCATTGTAAGTGTTACTTTCTAAAAGTTTTGGAAGTCAAATCTAATTGGAGGTAGATAACTCTCACTATATACATGTAAATATTTTCTTTAAAAGCTGTTCCTTCTTAGCAGAGGAAATTAAAATTGGAAGAGGCAAAGTGTGGTACCCAAAAGGGAGCAGGTACTAGAAGGCAACAGTTACTCTTGCTGTGTCTACCTTAGAGGCTCTCAAACTATGGCTACAGAGCACCGTAACCCAGGGGGATTTTATAGTATTGACACGCTAACAGCCATCATCACTAAGTATGACAAAGCCCAGGCACTGCTGATATTGAAAACACACCTGGGGACACAAGCGTGCAGTGCAGGATGGTAGCACAGCCCATCCCCTCACCTAGAGAAGCAGACTGCTGACAGTCCCTGGGAAAACCAAACTTTAAGGTCTCCTCTGTGCACCAGGTACCTGGGGTGTAAATCTACCAGCACTGTAAAAGGCTTCTTCACCTTTTGAATTACTGCACTTACATTTTGAAGAAACTGAATATTGTACACCTAAATCTCAAAGCAGTACTCCCCTAATTTCCTTAAAGAAATATGCAAATAGGACAATTTTAATATGAAAAAAATGTGATTGTTTTTATTACAAAGAAAGTGTTCTGGATTTCCCAGTTTGGGACTTCTGTGACACAGTTTAAGTTCTTTCATGGGGTCCCTGAAATCAACACCCTTTCATTGTTCACTTATGAACCAATCTAGGAGAGCAGTTATTTAATCCATTCTTTATTAAATACTGTCATTATCCCTCCATCTGCTGCTGTGTGACACTCTCTCATTAGCTTGGCTTTAGGGGAAAGCTACTGATCTCTGGCGGCTGGAATGCAAGCCACTGTGGACCCAGCTGACGGCCAGAAGCTGTGTCACACGAAAGGTCGTCCCACCTGTCATGGGAGGAAGAGCCTGGCAGAGAAAAGGCAAAGGAAACCAAGCAGGAACGTAGGACAAGCTACTCCCAGCTGCTCGTGGCAGCACTAAAAATAAAACCACAAAGCCAGGGAGGGCAGGACGAATTCTCAACACTTGCGCTGTGCTATTTTAGTCCAGGATGAGGCAGGTGACCTCAGTACCAAGCAATGAGCCTTTCAACTTTTTATATCCCTCCCTCACAGCGCCTCATGGCTGAATTCATTCCAGCTGTTCCTAATTCATAACTACAGAAAACACCAGTTTTCATCTTAAAGGCTGCTCCGTCCCCCACAGGATGACATTCTAAAAGAAGCTGCTCAATACTCACTTTCCCGTTTTACTTTGAAAATTTTTTTTCAAACTTATTATTCTGGAGAAAAAATATTCCATTAACACTTATGTATCTGGAGATGAAATCCACTCTCTTTTGGGAGAGTGTACAGCCATTCCCTCGGTTAAAGTGAAGGTGGCCTAAATATTCAACCCCTAAATCACAGGTCTAAGCAAAAGGCTTATTATTATTGCCAACTTTAATTTTCTCCCAAGCAAGGTCATGGCAGTTTTAATGCTAATTCCAATCCTCTAATGCCAAAACAGCTCCATGTGAACTGGGAATGTAAGGAAGAGTGAATCTGGTGGCAAAAGGTGACAGTCACAACCTGGTCACCAAACCATTACACGTCTATGCTGTCCGTGCCCTATTCAACACCTCAATTTCTACATTTGTAAAACAAGAATAACTTCCCCTGTGTCATGGAGCTAAGATCAGCATTAAACAAAAGGCGATAAAACACCAGCATACTGTTTGATACCTAGAACTCAACACATGCCAACAGGTTATTCTTCAGGTAAGCACAGCATGATTCAAAGAGTCAAGAAACAGTATTTAAAATATGACATTTTAAGTAAATATATAGTGATTCCACAAATACAAAACCTCAGGAACTTAAGATTAAAAGTTAGGTTCATGGGAACAGCTGGGGTCTCCTCACTTTTCTGGTGTATGTAACCAGAGAACAAGAGTAGTAGAAGAAATTGGGGGCGTGATTCTTTTCAGTAGAAAATAATTTGGGGCCTATTTGTTCAGTAGGCCTGACTGAAGGAACTTCAACATTTTTGTGTGATTTTCATATCAGGCAGACACAAGACAAGTCTAACTTGGAATAGAAAAAGTAATCTCATTGGAAAAAGAGAATGCCTGAACATTTTAGCCTCTTTCCTGAAAGCCAAACTGGAACAAAAATGAATCTCTCAATCTTACACTGCCTCTCAGATACGAACACAGCTGCCCATCCACTGCCTGGACAGCAGACTCGACAGCAGCTGCGTCTTGCTCACTGGTTACCAGTCAGCTAAATCTCAACAAGGGAAGGGAGTCACTCAACAGGAGACAACAAGGGAAGGGAGTCACTCAACAGGAGACAACAAGGGAAGGGAGTCACTCAACAGGAGACAACAAGGGAAGGGAGTCACTCAACAGGAGACAACGGGGAAGGGAGTCACTCAACAGGAGACAATGGGGAAGGGAGTCACTCAACAGGAGACAACAAGGGAAGGGAGTCACTCAACAGGA
>LOJH01002461.1:26607-39062 GCA_001685095.1 Ellobius talpinus
TCTCTCTCTCTCTCTCTCTCTCTCTCTCTCTCTCTCTCTGTCTCTCTCTCTCATTTACAAACCAAGGGAAAGGGAAATTTGGCAGATTGCATTTGCTTTGTCTTAATTTAGAGCGCATTCTTAAGAGGACATTATTAGCCAATCGCTTCCCCCTCACATTTTGACTGAGGAGGACCCATTTCTCTACCTGTGCTTAAGGAACTGGGTGTTACCTTGTTTGTTTCTCTAACCTTTGCCAGAGAGGAAATAGGTCACCAGAAAATTTATTTCTATCCGTGCCCTGATTCCTCTACATTTTCAAGGATGGGCTGAGAACTGGCTCTCGTGAGGTCCCCCTCCTGCCCAGCTCCAACCCCACTTTCCCAAGACTGTTGCTGGCAGTGCTGTTCGCTCTCAAGCCTTGGATTCCTTCGGAACTGAATACAGCTGCTTCCCTGACACTCCTTTTTCTCTGAAAATTTCTACTAAAGTGTTTCCGCTGTCTCTAAAAGGGACAGTTTGTAAAATACAAAACTTAATTATATACAATTTATAACTCAGAATATGTACAAATAGATGTATTAACTCAATTAAGATTAAGGATAAAACACCCAGAAATTATTAATCATTGTTATAGCTATCCTGTAATTCAACTAGGAACCACCTTGTTGTGCTGGCTTTATTTGTTCAAGGAACAATATTCTGCTAGGATCATAATTATTAGAAATGCTAATTAATACTAATTAAATTTATTAATGAAAAGTATTATGTATCCATTCACTACTCCCTAGTGAGAATAAATATAAACGCAGTATTGGCTTATAGCTTAATGTGTGGGATACTAAGCTAATAACACTAACAGCTCCAGCATTCCTGACCTAATTCTACATGACCATGGTAGTGTGAAACTTTGTGAAACCATGGGTTTGTTCAAAGATACCTACTTATTTAACTTATAAAACTTATTACAAGGCCATAAGTTTTATGCAAGCCACACATATATGGCGTGTTTTATCTTCAACACCTGACAGTATTTTCAACCTGGATCCTGGGCAAAATGCCCAATGTATTAACATTGATGCTCTTTATGTATGTATGTATACATACAGGTGTGTGTGGTATACCTGCCCAAAGGTGGCACTCCCCACAGTATGTTTTATATATATATATAATATGTATATATAGAAATATATAAATATTATTTTTGTAATCATATGTATATATTACATGCATATATAATTATATACATATAATTATAATTAATTATATAATTATATATTGATTTGTTGTATATAATTTTATATTGTATATAATTAATATATGAATTTATAATTTTATATAAAATATATAGTTTATATATAGTATTGTGTGTATATAAAATGAAGGTATATGCATCATTTTGTTAAGGTACAACACCATGACTATTATAAAATAATTTTATATCTGCCAAAACTATAATCAATGAACTTGTAGAACAATGAACTGAAATGTACTAATAACACCATTAAAAACAATAATGGATAGAATGACAAAACTGAACCAAGGAGCAATTAATAAAGCAAAATCACAGCCTGTGACAGACTGGTATTTAAACTAAACGGTAATCAAACTGCACTACTTCCACCAAATGAGTTTCCATAAAGCAAAGTCCTGAAACAGAAACCATCTGCCAGTCTTAAAGTCACACATGTGCCGCACCCACACCCAATACATGGCTTACTGAAGATGAGCAGCCTAAGGCCACATGCAAACAGTGTCCACTCCAGTCTGCCACTTGTCCCCACATACACTGCTTCGGCTGATTGTTAGGAAAACTCTTGGAGTTAGGTGAGATGGTGAATTTGAATACATTTTATTAATGAGGGAATGGAGACTCATTTACTGGCATACTCAAGGATCCATGACCACTACAAAGGCTAAATCGTATCTGACCCAACACACATATAGAAGAGCTGATATGGGAAGAAACCTAACCAGGCAAATGAATAAACAGGGGAAAACATCTCCTACCGATAACTGTGGACTGCAAAATATCGAGTATTAATTTGTGGGAAGCAAGAGCAGCAATCAGTGTTAAAAGCATGCATCAGGCGTTCTCTCCAGGAGCCAGGGTGAACACAGTGTCAAGTACTGAAAGGAGAGACACACTGATTCTACCTATTAGAGACTCTGAGTCACCCTGGGAGACATATGTGTCCCGAATGTTTACAGTGAAAACGCCTTCCCCGAGCAGTTGCCCATTAAGCGCTAATGACGCTAACAGCCCCAGCGTTCCTGACCTGATTCTACATGACCATGCTGGTGTGAATCTCTGTGAAGTCTCCGTGGCTTTCATGCACTCATTATAGTTACCTACTTAAATCTACAGCCAACAGCGTCATCATCTCAAAAATGCACAGATATTTATATTTTCATACTTTATAATTCTATCACTTTATTTTAAAAGAATAGAGGAGATAGTTCTTAAATTAGTCTCCATTTTCACCAAACTAATCTTTAAAAGCCTCGGAGGTCCTCTATTAATTGGTAAGTCTACCTGGCAAAAATCATGCCGTTCATTCATCACACGTTTTCCAGGCCTAGAAGAGACCCATTGGGATTATGCCAGAAAGGAGTACAAGAAGAAACACAAGCGACTAGCTTATCTTAGTATACGAACACTGGAGAAACTACCTAGACACAAAGTCTGCACACAGCCAACTACTGGGATTTTAAGCTATAAGACAAAGTGATGATGTGTGTGTCAAAATCCCAAGCATGAAGGCTACTTGTTCAGCTTATTCCCTGCTTGTCACTGAATTACCTAAGATTTTGGATTACATTTCTAACAAATTTACTATAACTTATCATTTAAAAATAATGCTCATTAGTTAAACCTAGAATTTTAACTTTAAGGGGGGAAAAGCAAGATAGTTTTTATGTACGTCAATATATACACAAATAGTAATTCATATGTATATATGAATTATAGTACATATTAGAATTATACCTAAGAACTTCAGCATAAGCATTTAATACTAAATACCCTGAGACATTATTTTTAATACAGCATTTAAACTACATTGTTATAAAATTGTATTATATGAAGGTAGGACACAGCAGGATTCTGAGCACTAAGCTGTGATCGTGGCCAGACAGAAGGGTGGCATCTGGGGTAGTTGGCCTGGCCTGAAGTTTGCTGGAAATGGGATGGCTTGAAGCAATAGCACCGCTTTGTCTCTGAGGCCTGGGAGCTTGAAGTCTGAGTTTTCAGCATGCCAAGCCTCATACAACTCCTGGTCCCTTAACTTCTACTCACAACTTGGCCTGCGGTGTTGTGACTCAGTGTTCTCATGCGCTATCCCTGTGTGCGTACCCCAAAATAGCCCCTCCTAAAATACCATGTGTCTTCCGGGAATAGGAACCACTGTACTGTAGTATGACATGGTCCTGACTTATTATATTTCCAAAGAAAACTCTCTTCCCAATAAAACCATATTCACAGGAGGGGGATGATGACATCACAAAAATCTTAGAGGAACTCAGGGCAACTAGCTAGGTCGTCAGAATGGACTCGCTCTCAGTCTCATAAGTAATGACTCATTAGGACAGTTCTTGAAATTAGCCTGATGTCTTGTTTGTGAAATTTATAGCTGTTTAAAGTTCTTAAATTCCTAGTGAAATAATATGAAATATACTAATTATTTCCTTGATGGGGAAGCCTTGTTAACCAGTTATCTTTAAGAGGTGGGACCAAGTTCGGGCGTGGTTTTCTGGGATCCAGAGAAAAACGGCATACGACCAAGGTGTGCTCTCTCTCTCTGTGTGGTTCCCATGCGGCACAGCTGAGCTTGGACTTCTCATTCCTATTTTTTTAAGTTTTCCCCTTATAATACATAAAAATATAATTGTTTTATCTTTTAGCTAGCCTGGTTATCTCCCGAATCGAGTTCACTTCTACATTTCCTTTCTTACCATACGTAGAAGAAAGAGCCTATCAGAAATAAAAAGAAGTGTTTATCGGTGTGGTTTGTTGGCGTTACCATATCCACACTGCAGACATACAGCAGAGTGCTTCACAACTACGCCACACATACACTGAAGGAATATATGGTAGGCTGACACGGCGAGTCTGTACACGGTATATGGTAATGTGATAAACCAGAGGACCACCCATGCTGAGGAGATGGCTGCCGCATTTACGTCTCTATCCTGGACACTTCTGCAGGGGAACAGGCATTACTAGCAATTAGGTTAAACAACAGGCCAGAAGCCAAGAGTCTATTAGTCATACCTAATATGGGACAAACTAGGGAGAGAGTGAACAGAAATAAATGGAGTCGGCGCAAACAGACTTTATCATGTCTAGGCGTAGTAGGGAACGAAGACGCAGTGATCACTCTGTTCAGATGTGAATGTTGAGAATTACAAAAGAAAGGTTGAAAAAGCACAAGACATCTTGCATAAAGAGAAGACAGTATATCCATGTTTTGTAAAATAATAATAATAAAAATTATGCACAAAAGGGTGGCTCTTCCTAGCCTTGCTATGGATCAATCTTAATAGAACAGATCTCAATAAAGCAGTTAGGTTCCCGCTGCCCCTCAGGTAACCGCATTCTCTGCTCGCCAACACAGACAATGTGCACTGAGGATCTCCACTGCCACCCTCGCCACTCTGTGCTGCAGCTGTCAGAAAAGAGAACGCGGGGTCTCCATTTATAGAAAATACATACGAGCAGAAGCACCTGACACTCCTGTCCTCATCAAGTATTTTTGGCACATCCATTCAGGCCAGCCTTACACAATGTCAAAGGCCACATATATGAGAGAACATCGTACCGCTACACACCAAGCTTCGTGGGAGGCCTAGATTGCCCCTATAGCACTCCTACATTGCGAATACCCTGTAATCGTTCCCTTCTGAAACAATGGGGCAATTTCAGCGGAGGAAGTCTTCATTGGTCTCTTCTGCCGCTTTCCCCAGGGAAACAAACACCCTTAACAAGAGTGTGTGTCCATGTTAATTACAATTTGCCCACAGGCCACCCTGGCCACTGTCCAACCTCCTGTAATCTACAAAGAATTTGATGCACAGCGCACAGGACAAAGTAGATGGATGGTATCATTTGTTTCAAACCCAAGGGGGAAAAACAGACACCAACACCCTTCTGCTAATGCTGTGTTTCACTGCAAAACTCCTCTCTAGGAAATTTGCAATGTCCAGGAAGAGGGAACTTTGACCCCTGTATCCTTGACTGGACGTTGTGTGACAGACAGCATTTTCTGCTTCACCAAGCACTAAGTTTAACTGTTCAATGTGGAAAACATGTTGAGCTAACAGGTAGGCTGCTACCTGTTTTAAACAGCATATTTATTAAAAGGAATTAATAACTGAAACTCACTGACCAGCCAAGGAACCTGTCTTAGGTAGGGTTTCCATTGCTGTGAAGAAGCAAACACCACAACTAAAAAGAAAGTTGAAGCGAAAAGGGTTCATTTGGCTTCCACTTCCACATTATACCGCATCACTGAAGCAAATCAGGACAGGACTCAAACAGGGCAGGATCTCAGAGACAGGAGCCAGTGCAGAGGCCATGCTCCTCATGGGTTTCTCAGCCTGCTTTCTTATAGAACCCAGGACCAGCACAGGGATGGCACCACCCACAGTGGGCTGGGCCCTCCTCCCGTTAATCACTAATTAAGAAAATGCCTAACAGCTGCATCTTATGAGGGAATTGTCTCAACTGAGATTCCCCCCCTTTCAGATAACTCTTATGACCAGTTGACATAAAATTCGCCAGGACAGAATAGAAACACGGATTCAGGATTGTGGGACAGAAACAGACACCGCTGGCTACAGGAATGCAACTAATAATCCCAGTAACTGTGAAAAGTCAAGCAGACAGGTAGAGTCAAGAAAATCCTTAAAACAAAGAATTCTCAACCGGGATAATTTTGTCAGCTGGGGATCTGACAATGTCTAGAGACGTGTTTGATGGTCCTGACTTGAGCAAAGAGATCACTGGTAGTGACTGAGTAGAGGCCGCAATTAACACCTAACATTTTTACTATTAGTTGGGCAGTAGTGGCGCACACTTTTAATCCCAGCACTAGGAAGCCAGAGGCAGGTGGATCTCTGTGAGTTCGAGGCCAGCATGGTCTACAGAGCCAGGCCAGTTCCAGGACAGGCTCCAAAGCTACAGAGAAATCCTGTCTCAAAAAAACCATCTTTTTTTGCTATGAATGAAGACAGCCGTCTTCTTCTAAAACACTGTCTGAACCACAGCATCAGCACAGGTCTGGCTGAGAAACTATGTAAAGATGAGAATCTTTGTGTATCTTCTCTCACAGGTGCATGCTAGTAGACCTTGGCTCATTCTAGTCCAATTCCTCGGGTGTGACTTTCAAGCTTGCTACACTTACAACTGCCAACTGTCACCCAGTACTGTAGGATTGCTATGGAGTTATAATTAAATGCATAAGGCTTACAACAGTCCAGCAATCAATATGCCAGAAACTGAAGAGAGTCCAACTGGTCAGAGCATGAATGTCAGTCCTTCCTATGGTCTGCCGCTGCTACCTACGAAATGGAGGATTCCAAACGCTCTTGATTTCCGGTCTTTTCCCAACTAACAATGTTTATATTTCATCATTTATGTGACACAGAAATATAATTCCTTTATATTTATACCTTCCTTCACTTTCAACCCAGCACGTAACAGAGGTCAATGAGTTACCCTCACTATCAGACTAAAGTGTTCAGATGGCACCCAGCTGGGTGTTAGATGGGGTTCCAAGTCCATCCCTTGAGAATGACCCAGTACCGTTCCTGTGATGCATTTGCAGAGATAATTTCTGACAAGGCTTGGAGGTTCTTTATCTCATTTATATAGAGCAGCAATCCTTTCGTGGACTACTTGCTTTTAATGATTTGTAGTATGTCTTATGTGGAGTAAATTTTTGACCTTCAATTCAAAACGGTACAAAATGGAAAACTCATAGCAAGTAGAAACGGGGGGGCAGTTTTCCTCTGCTATCAGCTGTTATTACTCTTACTAAAGCACATCACTCAACCACGCTTCTGGCTCTCTTCGTGTGCAGGTCCTTTGAAACTTTTGTGTACTTCCTTCCTTCAACAGCCAGTCCCTCTAAATCTGGCAAGCTGCCGTTCTACTATCTGTGATTCTATGAGACTCCCCCTTTTACTTCATTATGATAAAAACACATACAAGCAGGGTAGTCCTTTGCCAGTCAGGCTCAGATTTTGATATCACTTTATTACATGTCACAGATATCCACTTAAAATTGCCTCTTAAGAATAGTCCAATGTCCTACAGAGTGTCTAATGTTAAAAGGAGGAAACCCTAAGCCACCACTCTTTGAAAGCCTGGTCCATGAGCAGATGCCAAGAGACTGGTGGGCCTGCTTTCCAAGGCTTCCTTCCATCCCAGAAGTTCTGCTAGAGATGGGGCCTGGCAGCTACACTCACATGTCAGAACCAACCTACAGAAAAAGTCTTCAAACACGGCTGGTGTGCAAATGAGCTATACTTCAGAAACATGAGCGCCCTTTGACAAGGTATCTCTAGAAAGTTTGCTTTGCAATGGTTTCTGAAAGAAAGGTTACTCTGGATTGGGGCTCAGATTATAAGGAGAACATAGAAATAGGGACTTGATCAAATACAAAAGCTCTGTAGACACCTGATGCCCTGGAAAAGGAGTAAATATTGTAGAAGAGCGAGCAAGAACAGATGAACACACAGCCACTTAGCACAGTTGGGAGACTGTGTTTTGCCGTAAGATAATGCTAGGGAGTTAGGTCAAAAAAAAAATAATATTAAGAACTGAACTTGAAAACCACATACGGACTATATAATGATCTTATACATAACTAAGAAAGAACAACCCTGCCCTCATAAACCTTCCTCAGTGAATCAAGGGTTTGGTGTACTGGCCCATAAATATTCTTTAATCACAAGCTCCCTTCCTGGTGCTCCATGTAAAAGAAAGATCTAATCATGTCCTAACCAAAGCTGGTCACAAGATAATGTTCAATGTTTATATTTGAGGTCTATAAGATGGTGCATGTTGTACTAAGTATTCACCAAGTCCTCATATGCAAAGGTCATTTTGACAACATGTTTTAGTGAGGGCTACATACTCATGATATTTCATATAACAAAAACTAGAATACAAACTATGTTTACTGAGGTGTACGACTTCTGCTGTAATACTTCAGATCTCTCTTAAGACTCCTGGTCTCTACAATATTCTAAAATATATATTCCCTTTCTTGGAGGTTTTCACCCCACATAGAAATAGCTATGATTTAAAAGGAATTTATCGATAAAACTTTTCTGAGAGCCTTTCCTGAAATCATGTAGACCAGAACAGCCACTCTGAGCAGTTTAGTGAGAGTCCACCCAGCACTGTTAATATTTGCGGACATCTTGACCTGACATCCTATTTTCTGGGAGATGCAACACCATTTTGAAAAGATGTAATTAAATTCAATTAGGTTTAAGGGATCCACTAAAGGACAGAACAAGAGTCCCTCAAGAGAGTCTCAAGACATCTGACTCTGATGTTCTAGGAAACTAGTTTCTCTCAACAGTCTGAAAACGCAGTAAAAGTCCTTGACAATGTTGTTCAAAAGTAAGCGTATACTGGCAGACATTATTTAGAAAAGATATCATAAAAAGATGTCCTTCAAAAATAGGATAATCATGTACAACTATATAACATGTTCTTATGTAAAATCCTACACACAATATAAAAATGTCTTCAGCAACAGGCTGTCAGAAAAATTGTTAGTGGAAGAAAATAGAATTTAAACAGAATATAGTTTTGTCAAAAAAAAACATGTCTTTGAATATATTTCAGTTCTGATGTGCACAGATGTCTAGGAAGAGAGAAGCCCAAAAACTAGAATTTACAACAATTGTCCGAAGTTGGTAAGTGAATATCTAAACCAGGATAACAAAGTATTCCATTCATACATAGTACCTCTGTTTTGTTTTGGTTTTTGTTTTAGGCATGGTCTCACTATGTGGCCCTGGCTAGCCTGGAACTCACTGAGTAGAGCAAGTTGGCCTTGAAGTAAAGAGATTTTCCTATGTCTGCCTCCAAGTGCTAGAAGGCGTCCATCAAGCCAGCCAGCTTTGACAACAAAGTATTTGATTCTGCCATGTTTCAACACAACTAATGTTTTTGTTCCTATTCGGGGAAACATTCTGGGATGTGAGGCATCAATGGAGAGACTTATGGGTGTTAACTGCACCCATAAGCCAAATGTAGAGGAAATTCAATTTGCCCTGGGTATGTTCTAAAGACAGTTTCATCTTGATTCATAGACATAAACTGATTTAGGATAAGTTTTTGAATATAGCTGTTATAGTACAGACTAGTATATTTTATATACAAGTATAGTATATTCTAGTATATAGCACAGTCTAGTATAGACTTTCATATTAGCTGACTTACTGAAGCAGTCACCTTATTACAGTATCTAATTAATTGTTCTGCTGACAGTAATATTTGTACTCAGAGCATCACAATACTCTAAGGAGAATATATTTAAGGCTAGATTTTGTTTGTAAGTAACATCAAATCTGCTTAAGAATTGCATGTGAAAACTGAATAGGAGGCTTCAAACCAAATGACTATAATTACCTCAAGAAAAAAGCCACCGGCACAGTTGGCACGTGCTTGTGATCCCAGCACTCAGAATGCTGGAGCAGGCAGGTGGAGAGTTCAAGGCTAACCTTCGCAACTTACCCAGCCCATTTCTCAAAACAAAAAATAAAAAGGGTAATGCGGGACAGGTGGTTCTGCAGTTAGTTGCTCTTAAGTAAGACTCAGTTGGTTCAGCTCCCAGCGTCCACATAGCAGCTAAAATCTCTCTAAAGCTCCAGTTCCAGGGGATCTGACATTTTCCTCTGGCCTCCTTCTAGGGCACCAGGGGCAGATGGAGCACAGGGATACATGCAGACAAAGCACCCATACGTAAAATAAATAAATAAATAGGGCTGGGGTACAGGCAGAACACTTGGCTAAAAGACGCAGGTGACCCTGGGGCATGAACTGAGAAAAGGAGGGAGGAACCAAGAGAAAGCATGCTAGCTAACAGCTAAACAAGACCTCAAGTTTCAAGGCAAAATCAAATTGAAAACAGCGACTTCATTATCTTAAACACTCATGAGAATGGTATCAGATTTACTCTGACTTGGTGCTAAAGACCCTGCACTGCCTCTACCAAAGTTCATAAGGAGAGAGAGTTTGGATACTTGGACAATACTTTCAAAAGTAAACTTATGCCTAATGAATGTCATTTTCAAAAAGGCACACTATTTTGTATATCTGTTTTAGATTTCTATGTAGGCAGTGCATGGCAGCTTACAACTATAGTCCCAGAGGCAGAGGCAGGAGGATTTCTGCTGTTGGTTCAAAGCCATCCTAGCCAACACGGTGAGCTCAAGGACAGCCCAGGACTACCTAGAGAGACTCTTCCTTAAAAACAACATAATGATGATGATAACTTCCTTTTTATCCACTAATTGCTTTTTCACTGTAATTCACAGAATATACACATGTGCAATGGTTAGTAAATTGAACAAGTAAATAAATAAACCTGCTCCTTTAGCACAGTTACTGTGAGTTAATGAAACTCACTCACTCTGGCCTGAGTCCCGGGAGCTGGAAAATGAACTAGCGCTGAAGGTATAAAGAGACAGTCCTGAACAAATCTGTCAGGCAGGGATCCTACTGGAACACAGTGACAAGTTTGCATGGAACAGAGGAAGGGAGCCCCCCACATTCACATTCGAAGCACACAAAAGCCTGTTTCTTTGCATAAAAGCCATTTTATCATTTTTTTCTTTAGAATTCCTACCATTGTTATTCATCTATTTCCATTCGCTGAGGAGGAGACTCATTAATACTCATTAATATTAGAGAAGATTCCATAAGAATCCATACAAGAAGGAGAGGCTAATTACTCTTTTAGATTCTCACCTCACTCACACAGGCATTATAATGCACAGCGTTTGGGGAAGTCCCGCACAGAAACCTTCACTGGGGTTTATCGGAACCTTTCACATGGCCCTAGCATTTCAGGTTTACTGACAGTGATTTTGTAAATGGGCTCAAATCAATGCCTAGACAATTCTGCTTGGGAGAAGCAGGGATGCTCAACAAACTAATTATGACAGCAACCTTAATGAGGAGTTAATGAGCTGCTAGAATTCACTCTCCTATAGGAAGATGTGGTTCAACAAGACAAGGCAGAAGAGTGACAGGCCATCTGATCCTTTGGAAGATGCCCCACACTTGCAAACACCTCTGGTGAAACATGAATGGATTCCCCCATTTTCTAGGTGCTCTCTTTTCGGTGGATTTCTGGTAAATATCTAATAATAATAGCTGTGGTACCAGAATTCCAAGCCGGCTTTGACTGTTCACAGAGTTCAGTGACCTATATGAAATATGGGTTATAAAGTAAGAAATATGATTATTAAGAGGTGTCTGTCCCTCCCAACATCAGGGAGACAGCAGTGAGGAGGGGATTCTATAAATGCAATTAAGCTGTCAATCCACCTGGTTATGAGTTCATCTAAAGGAAGGCCCTCATGGTCCGCAGGCCTGATACATTCCACTGATAGTCCCTAAAAGAAGGAGCAGACCTTTTTCTAAAGCAAAGGGTTTTCTTAGTCCTTAAAAACTGAACTTTCAGGAGACTATAAGAAGAGAGGACAGAGGGATGTCACTTCTTCAGTGAGCATTCTCAGAGGCTTTGGGCTGTTCAGTTACCAAGACCTCCAACTGACAGCAACCACACAAAGAATGGAAATGATACACAACATGATGGAGGTTTTCAGAGGTGAGTGATCTGGAGTCAAGAGGAACTAAAGCCGGGCATCCTTCCTTTCAAGAGGATCCCAACTCCCTGACTCTAGGGAACCCTCTGCTTCTAATTAGGTTATACCTCTTTAGTGCTCTCAAAGCATGTAAGTCAACATTTCTGTTCTGGGGAACCCAAGGGAGACTCAACGGTGGGAGAATAAACTCAACATTACCCAGGTAATAAATTGGAGAGCTGAATTTTGAACCTATGCAGGTAACCAAATCAGACAAATTCTATGACAAGATTAATTCCAGATGTTCAAATGCTTCCGTTTCCAGGCTTAAATATATTTATAGAATTGGCACTGATATATACAACATTTCATTTACTAAATATATTCATGTCATTAACCTTACAGGCACTAAAAAAGTTTTCAAAATTTTAGCGTTTGAGATCTTACATTTAAGACTTCAATACATCTTGAATTAAATGTTATATATGGTGTGAGGTAAGGGTCTTATTTTGTTTTCTACATGCAGATAATCAGTTTTCCAAAGCCCTCTTTCTGAAGATGCTTTCTGAAGGAATCAGTTTCTCAATACCGGGCTGGAGAGATGGCTCAGCGGTTAAGAGCATTGCCTGCTCTTCCAAAGG
>LOJH01002462.1:4140-42883 GCA_001685095.1 Ellobius talpinus
ACACACACACACACACACACACACACACACACACACACACACACACTGCAGAGATAGCCCATTCTGATCTGTTTCTGTGACATTTCAGATTACTATCGGTGATGTAAGATTTTGATGTTGATTTGTTTAGACTAAGAACTGCTTAGGACATTAGGCACACCTTTGGATATGTCCACTATCCACAACAGTGGTTCCAGAGAAGGCTGGCAAAGTAGAGAGAGCCTCCTTGAGTGTGGCTGTTACTATGCCATGTTCTGGGGTTGCAGCCTGAAAAAAGGGAAGGAAAAAGGAGGAAGTGAACTAAAGCTGACATTCTCCTTTCTCTGCTTTCTAAACTGCTGGGACATTAGAAAGCAGCCTCTGCCATTAGACCATATCTTCCAAGCCACGTGCTCCAATAAACACTCCCTTATTACTTGTTGGGCACTTGGTCAAAGCAATGACAGAGACATCTCAGAGATGATCTTTGTTCCTAAAGTGACCCCGGCCTTGCATGGGAGGTCCAGCTGCTGGGGGGCATTCTGGAGCCCCCTCATTTAGCTGTGTGTTGGGGGGCATTCTGGAGCCCCCTCACTTAGCTGCTGTGTGGGGCATTCTGGAGCCCCCCTCACTTAGCTGCTGTGGGGTGCATTCTGGAGCCCCCTCACTTAGCTGTGGGGGGACATTCTGGAGCCCCCCTCACTTAGCTGGAGAGAAACGGCTTGGAAGACAGAAGTGGCCATTTGATGGTGTGTGTGAAAAGTCAGAACAGAATCCCTACGTAAGAGGCAACTCTGACATTAGTGCTTTTGATTTTAGACAGGAGACTCTAAAGCTGGAAACAAGGACAGGCTATTCTGAAATCCTTCTTCTGAAAATCCCATAGAGACTAGCTGTCCAGAAATATAAGTCAAATATGTGATTTTTAACATTTCTGGAACTCACGCTGACAGAGGTGAGGCTAATTTCAGTAAGCTTGGAAAATCCAAATACTGCAACAAGCCATTTAATTGACATTAAAAATTAGCTGGCATATTTTACACTCTTGTTCTGTGTCATGAGATGTGTATGCTTCATATGTACAATGTATCTCAGTTCTCGAGTGTCTGATGGTTTTTGTACTCGAGCAGCCTAAAAGCCAGGCTCCCAAATTGCTAAGAAATCTTTTCTAATTCGCTGGTGCAGTTTCCAGCTAGAGACAAATGTTCAAATTTTGTTCCTTGAAGAAGCTTTTTAAGTCCCTCAGAAAGGGAAATTACACGTTGGGCTGTGATGGATGTGCCGGTGTATAGCAGTGCGGGCGCTGTGTGTGACTCTGGATCTGCTCCAAGTGAGACATGAGATGAGGTGACTTTTTTAACCGGAGTGAGCCCACCGAAACAGCTCTCTGGAAATGCTTCTGTATCGATCCTGGGTCTGTACAAACATAGGTGATGGGGCAGGACGTGGAGCATTAAATTGAATGGTCAGTCTGTAGCGATGTTATCTCAGGAGAAGGAGCAGGGTGTTTGGAGCCAGGAAATGGAGATGAGAAAGGGAGCCACGGCACATGGTGGAAGAGACAGTGAACAGAAGCAGGTTCAGAGGAGGGGCAGGGTGAGAGGCAGCAGACCTTGGAGACATGATGGAGCAGGTCAGGAGTGGGAAGTGTGCAGACGCTTCTGTGAGGTTGGCTGGCTCTGGTGGACAAGGAGAGCTAACAAAAACCAGGCCTGGCCATGGTGGCTAACTTCAACACAATGAGTACACAGCAGAGATGTTTGTGTTTATGTTTGAGACTTTCCCAGGAAGCAGGAAGATAGTAAAAAGAGAAATTCTTTGTGCTCTGGAGGCTGGGGCAGTATGCTCCATTTTAGTCACTGGGGTAAGGGTCACAGTGGTCTTTCCAAGGTCCCATCTCACCTAATCTTGTGTTTGTGTCTGGCTTGTGGTGTAGTCTCCCTGGGCTTTTCCCTGGGGGTCTTAGTTTTCCTAGTAGTACCTGAGGAGTCCTGGTCTTTCCTGCTTTCATAATGGAGTCCTGAGCTGGTCATTATCTACCTCCCCCATGCCATGCAGAGCTCTTTCCTCTGGTGACAATCATGCTGTGCTGTCTGGAGGTCTAGTGTCAACATAGCATTCATGGAGCATGACCCGGGGGCAACATTATCATGTGGAAGAGCTTGATAGGAGTGTTTAAAAAAAGGGACATCTAGTACCAGTTCAGTAAGTTGTGTAGACATTCATTTAACAACCCACTCTCTTTTCTGTGTGTTTTCTACTCGAAAGACAATTCCAGGCATATAGGAGAATCTTCTCACCATAAAACCCAAGTGGGGTGTCCGTCAGCAGAATACATGCTTAAGTTCTAGAACACATACATGTGGAGACCCGACATTAGGAAAACCATGACTCTCAGAAATGTGTTGCTCAGTCCCAGACATGTAACATTCAGCACAGCCTGCTCATAGCTTGTTTATGAAGTTGAAGGGCAGAATGGATTCATAGGGGAAACCACAGCAGCGGCTGCTGGAGTCTTGACCAGACTGGAACGTAAGATTTGGGAGTGATGATATTTTAGGCACTAATAAGACTTATGATGACACAGAGTGTGAAACAGTACCAAACTTATCAAGTAGGAACCCTAAGGTTTATACACTTTATGTAAATTGCAGCCCAAAGGGGAAAAGATGAAGGTAGTAAGACACCATAGTGAGCTCTAATTCTAAGCATGCCAGTTGATTTTGAAATGCGTCAGGAAAGAAGATGAGCTGTCTGATAGCTGGATAGATGGACAGGAATGTGATCAGGTGAGCACAGCAAGACTTGAGAAGTGCAATGTGGGAGTTAACTGTGCAATTCCTCAACCTGTGTATATTTGGAAAATGTTCAACATTAAGTTGTTAGAGGACATGGAATACCTTGTAAACTTGAACACCTTAAACAAATTAGATTCCTATGCTATGCATGAAATAAAAATTCAAAATGGAGCACAAGTCAAGAACTGCAATTATAAAACTTGTAGGATGAGCAGGGAGGAACAATGGCCATGACCTTGATCTAAGAAGAGACCTTGGCTATGACACCGAAAGCTATGATTCCAAAAAAGAAAATTGGGATAATCCAAAACAGTAGAATTTAAAATATATTGCCCTGTGAAACAAAAGAGCCAGCTTGGGTGGGAGAAAATATTTTCAAATCCCAGATTTGACACAGGACCCAGCGTCAAGCAACTTAAAACTCAGTACTAAGAGACAGTAATTTAAATACCACTGTAGTGAAGATTGTAAATACATGCTCAATGCATGGGTCTTCAGAGCGAAGCACCATCTGCTGTTCACCTGCTAAACGGCTCTAAGCAAGGAGGCGAGCAGGGCATGGCTGTTATAGCCTGTATGCAATGCCAGCACTTTGGAAACTGAGGCAGGTGGATTTCAATGTTGAGGTCAGCCTAGACTGCATCTCTAGTAAGACTGTCTTGAAACAAAAGTAAGCAAAAGTCAAGTACTGGCGAGCACGCGGATCCTCAGACAGAGCCGCAGGGGTGTAAACTGTTAGAAGTATTTTGTGTTTCTCATTTCTTGGGGGAATATTAAGTCTAAAATGACCTTAGAACCCGTAAAGTCTATGTTTATGGGATGAGAAATAAGGATACAGATCTGCTGAAAGACTTGAAGGTGACTGCTCAGAATAATAGTGGTAGCAAAGAAACAATCAAGATTCTACAGCTACGGAGTGCTGAATGAGAATGTGGGCCATTTGTGAAATGGATTATTATCTGACCCTTTGCAGATGGATGAGGATAGATACCCAGAGACTTTGTCCTGGAGCCCACTATCTCTACGGTATAAAAAGGGTAAATCTATAGAGACAGAAAATTGTCGCCATCTCTATGATATATTAAGAGTAAATCTACACAAAGAGAAAATAGATAACAGGTTTTCTATGAGCAAACAGGAGCCTGAAAATGAGCAAAAAGGGGCTATTGTGGGAGAATGAAACATCTGAGAAATAGATTGTTGTGATACTTATACAATTCTATAAATTTGGTGACAATCACTGAATTGTCACTAAAGGCTGGTATCACAAGATATTAGCATTGAGGGGTGTATAAAATGACTTGTAATATGAATAGAACATGAATACAGATCAAGTCAAAAGCCACCCAGAATGATTTATTGACTCACAGGACAATGAAACTCAGTCCCTCATCTCGTTCATCCTCACCCTGCGACTTTTAAAAGTTACTTAAACTCTATGTGACTTACATTTCTGTCCTGTGAAGTAGCAACAATGGCCTGTGACCACTGAGAAATGCTAGGAACCTGCATGAGATAAACAGCATTTAGCCCAGCATTCCACAAACCAAGGACTTAATAAACTTAATTACTATGGTAATGACGGTGGAGAAAGCCTGGCCAGAATTTTACTCTTGGTTTTCAGCTCAAAGTTCATAACCTTGAAAGCACAGGTGTGCTCTGACACTTGCTGTCCAGCTCCATAGATGACACTTCTGAAAAGACAGACAACCCTATGCCATTGTCACACCCCAATTTCCTACTTCTCTCTATTTCCCCCTTTGCCATGGGCTGCTCATTTGTTCTTCTCAGACCTTTGGAAAAGAGGACTCCACAGCCCCCTGTTGCCTGCTCATTTCTAACTTCCCGCAGTGCCACTGACCTCCAATAGCAGGTTTCTGTACAATTGTGACTTACACAAGAGTGGCTAAGTGAGGGTTTGCGGTCTTCACGAATGAAGTAGGAGTATAGGTTGTATTGCATGTGCTCTCTTGTCATGAGCTGCGAGACTCTGCTTTGCTTTCTTCTGCTTCCCAGGGTGTCATTCTGAGTTGATATGGATGTAAAAGTCGTCCCCAGTTAGGAAAACGTCAGGGGGTTGTTAAATCTAGGCTAGGTACGGGGGATGGGTTGGGTAAGACTCAAATTTTCATTTACAGAGATTGTAGACATCTCAGTTACACACTCTGTGGGCTGATTTCGGGTTTCTCAGGCAATGAAAAGCAGTTGTTTTACTTTTTAGAGAGGCTGACAGGGAGAACTGGCTATTTCCAAGTGTTTGCATGTGGAGTCCTGCTGGTTTTGTTCAGAGTGGCAATTAGGAGCTCAGCTCAGTTTATGCACGTGAGGAGTGTGTGTGAGTCCTCACCAACAATCAACTTCTACACCCAATTAGAACCGGTGTTTTCTTAATCACTAACAATCCGATTCATTGGTAGAGCAAATGGTTTCAATAGAAAGATAGCGTTACTGCCAACTCAAAGCAGGATAATCAAGGGATTTCAAATTGGAAAACTTTGAAGCAATAAATTCAAATTCTATATCAAAAATGGCCGATTTTGCCCTACTCACTGGTGTTATTTCCATTTAAACATCCTAGCTGTCGCTGTCAACTTCATAAGGTTTAAAACCAGGTTAAAATGACCGCTTACAATACCTAGTTTTCTTTTCCAGATGGAATTTAAGGTCACAGTGCTTACTAGTCACCCCTCTGGACTGGAATGTGGCCTTCTGCTCACTAGGCTATGCTGACTTAGACTTCTGGTTGTGTTAAGGCCTGTTCCATCCTGCACATATACCCAGGAGCCACAAACTCCTCCTCGACTCAGCCTACTGCCCACAGCTCGGCTGCTTGCGGCCCCTCTGCCAGGTCTTCTTAGTTTTATTAATCATCTTCCAAGGGTCACAGTTTCAGCTTATAGGGTAGGCTGAGTGACACCATTCTGTTCAGTTAATATGGTTTGGGTGACAAAATGAAGTCCCCTTGACACATAATTAGGTGTGTTACGCCTTCACTGGCGCCACACCTTGTCCTATGGTCCCTTAGTTCACTCTGTGACAGCCATGCGTGCAAATCAAGGCTCACCCTGATGTTTCCTCAACCCCAGTGGGGAAAACAGTCAAGGCCTGCTTGTCACATATCTGTGTGTTTTCAAATGACATGGCAAATCTAGGTATACAACCTTCCACTTGAGACATGTAAGATAATTCTGAATTTCCAAAATTCTAAGTAGTTCAGTCAATTTGTGACCAAAACATTGCTAGATCCCTCCTGATAGATGATATCTTGCCCAGTTCATACTCAGCCTGCTGATCTTCTGCGCCCTGAGAAGAGTACCATTGGCAAATGAAGGAGTGGCTTCCCCTGCCTCAGAGTACTGTGCTTCCCATCCTCGCCATTTCCTTACGCTGAGATTG
The DNA here is from genome assembly GCA_001685095.1 of Ellobius talpinus. NCBI lineage: Eukaryota > Metazoa > Chordata > Mammalia > Rodentia > Cricetidae > Ellobius > Ellobius talpinus. Next base: position 10,314 of record LOJH01002462.1, read on the forward strand.
ACTGAAAAGTTTCTATATCCATGTCAAGAAATAAAAACAGGTTAGTGCTTAGCGTGAGCCCTCTGTAACTAGGGACCAATGCAAGCAGCCTTAGATGGGACAGCGATTTTATATTCCAATAGCCTGATTCCCTGCTGTCAGGATTATGGAGTGGTCTGTGACACTATGTCCAGGTGGTGGTCTCTCCTGGAGGTATGGGCTCTAATTCCACCCTGACAAATGCCCTGGTTGTGGGATTAACTGATTCGTGCATTTGCTGCTTTGGGATTTCAGATTGGGTATAGACTACCTAGCCCCCAAAGCTTGTTTCTCAGATTTCTATAGACAAGTCCTATCTGCTGCTATGTGTCACTATGGTCAAGAGATGTAACCAGGTCTCACAATTCTGCAGCCTAATCTGTGAGCTAATGGAAGTCTGTTTCAGCCAGGTGTCACTTACTCAGGTGTAAAGTCAGTGCCAGTGTCCCCCTTGTGGAGGAGAGTATCTTTTGAAAACACTTCTGGTGTCAAAGGTTAAGAACAAAGACTGGAATCCAACAACTTAGTTTTGTGCAAGCTGTGGCTGAATGCTTTCCCTTCCCCGAGTCTTCCTCCGGAGGGCAGGGAGCAGGGCTCAAGGTTCTCATTGTCAACCTGGCCAGGGATGATCAAACCCTGGGAAATCTGGAGAAGACGGAATGTATCAGAAAAATAATTCAGTAATTATACAGCTAAAAAATGAACTGACAAAGAGATAGTATTTTCCCTTTGTTCTTGGATTCCTTATTTACATCCCGCTTTGCTTCCACGGTGATGACTTGCTGAGGGGTCTAACAAAAGACACACAAACAATGGAGATGAGCAGACAAGGGTAAAAGGTCAGGACTGGGTGTGTGAGCTATTCATTTCACACATTATTTTCCCAGCTGGGAAATCTACTGCAAAACTAAAATGAGATCAGAAGGGTGCTTCATAAATATATAGGTTAATTCCAGCAATATATCTGAAGTGCTTAGAGAGCAGCCTTCTCTCTATTTCACTATAATGGCCCAGCTTAATTTGTCATCTTTGTTCCCCCTCCCTTTTAAAGCATTGCTGAGACTTTAAGATACTCATTGTGAATTAATTTGGGATTTGGCATAATAACATTAATCATGCTAAAAGAATTCATTTGACAGTAATGCAGTATAATTAGTGATATGCTAAATCCATTGAGATCTACCAATAATTATAGAACCGTTATTTTAAAACCTTATATAGGCACTGCTTTTTCTTTTTCTTTCTTTTTCCCCCCTTTTCTATTTTGAATCTGCAACATGCAGAGGCAAAGTTTCAGCTCTGACAATTTGCTTCTTGAGATACGAGGCAAAGGTATCAAGAATAAACCCCAGCAGATTTAGCACTAGCCTGAAGGGGCCTGTGCTTAGGGCAAAGTGTATGAATTGCCATTGAGAGGACTGTTTAATCCTGCAGACAGCTGGATAGATCATGTGGAATTATCTGGAAGGCTTGAGAAAATAAGTGGAACTGAGCAAACATAGACCTTAAAAGCAGATGAAGTGCAAAGACTGTTGGTACAAGAAAATACTTGAATTCTTATTTATAGACTCAGAATGTTTGCTCTCTCTTAAAAGTACTAAGAATGGATGGGGAGTGGGAGGAAGCAAGGAAGGCAGGTTTTGCAGCTGTTGACTTTTCGGTATTGCAGCAGCATGGGGTCTTGGGAAAGAATAACCATATTGCATCATTGTGCATAATGAAAACCAAGGCCTCCTTTGTGGCCACGTGATGGATAGGACGTAGAAGACAATGTGTTAAGTGAACTAAGCCAGACACATATACACACAAATATGCAGATATTGGGTGATTTCTATTGCACAAGGAATCTACGCATGTTGGTATCATAAGAGACAAGGGGGGACTAGTGATTGTCAGAGCTTATGATCATGGGAAAGTGGGAGGAATGAAGAGAAGTTGGTCAACCAGGATCAAATGACTGTCAGCGAGAATAACTTCTCATCTCCTGCAGGGTCAAAATAGTTGACAATTATAAATAGGATATCTTGAAGCAGCGAAAAGAGAGATGTTGAATGTTCTTACCACATAGATATGCTAGACGTTTGTGGTGATGATATACAATTACTCTGATTAGATAATTGTATAATGTATAGACTTCATAGTATTCCATATATGAGCATAATTTTGTGGCCACCATGAGGAAATGAAATAATTAAAAGAAAACTGAGGGCCATCAAAATTGCCTAGCTGTTCAACATACAGATTGGGGACTCAGAGCACACACTAGTTAATAGGAGAATCCATCTTTGCAAAGTTAGTTATAGTAGGACAACTTAAAAGCCTTTGACATTTACAGAAACCAAAGTCTTTGGCATTTTTAAGTCTCATTTCCTTAATTTTCTTCAACTCTTAAGGAGGCTTAAATAAGAATATTGACTCTCATTCAAACAAATATGATGAGACATAATTTCAGGATATTTGGGGAGTCATTAGGAGTGCATTGGGAGAGCAACAACGCCGAGAAAGATGCTGTTGAAGCTTACTTTGGGAGCAAAAGGGTCTATGTGCCGAGCAAGAAAAAGTCACCTGATTCCCTTCCCAGAAGTTAGACTATTCTCTACAACTGGAACATTCTGTGGTGCTTTCCATGCAAGTGGCCAATCCTATGCCCTCAAATACAGATCCAACTTGAGAGAGGTTACTAATCTATCTACATACACCCATGCACTTATATGAGCTGAGCAGGGGGTCATCCTTTGTGAGGAGGCAGAAGTACCTTAGAGATGCTGGCCAGACATTAGGGATTGATGAATTGTGGTAGAGCAGCTGCTAGTCCAACATCATGGAATCAATGGTGTCTTTGATGTGTCTGTGTCTGAAAGAGAAAATAAAAATGCCAAGAAAAGAGAGAAATGTAAGTCTGTTTTTACAGAAAGCACAGAGAGTTTGCTGTCCCTGGTAGGATTCAGGGACTACTGGACAGATGTGTGTACACTTTAAAAACAAAGCTGCTGCCTGCTGTGTGATAGGTTGGTTTGAAGCTAGTGATGCCACACAGATAGCTGGGCTCATGTCATTGCAGTGAACAGCCAATGTAAGATTTAATGTGACCCTCTTAACACTACTTGCTTCTCCAGCTGAACGTTTTTGGATTCAGAAACTAAGTGGATCCCTCTGGAGAGATACCTTGCTTAGCCTAGATACAGGGCTGAGGGGCTTGGTTCTGCCTCAACATGATGTGACAGGCTTTGTTGACATGTGAGGCCTTACCCTCTCTGAGGAAGGGATAGGGGGTGAGGTGGGGAGAATGTGGAAGGGAGCAGGAGGAGGGGAAAGAGGGAGAACTGGGATTGGTATGTAAAATAAAAAAGATTGTTTAAAAAATAGAAAATAATAAGACTATCAAAATCACAAAAGAGCCAACTAAGTGGAGATTGGCAAAAGGGTATTTTGTGTTGTATTATGTTGTGTGTTTGGCTTGCTGCTTCTATTGCTTAGCTTGACTTTCTCACCACAACTCATTCAAACCTTTAGAACGGGACCATTTCAGGCTGTTTCTGTTGATGTACTGGTACCCAGGACTATCTGCGGAGACAAATGAAGTCCTGTCATCTGGTGTCCAGTTACAAAATTAGGGAGGTAGCTTGACCCAGAATGTTCTAGCCCTGGCCTCTCTCTTGCTCAAAATTTTCTTGGTTGCTTATCTATTCATGATTTGTTAAAGACAAGATTTTTCTAAGTAGCCCATACTAGCCCGTAACTTGCAATTCTCCTGCATCAGTCTCCTAGTGCTGAATTGACAGTTGTGGCCATTCTTGACTATCAAATTACTTACTTTTTGGTAGGATCATTTTGTCCTAAGGTATTAAGTCAAGTACTTCATGTGGTATCTACATTAACTAGAATAATCAATTCTAATTAAACCTAGAAATCCCACAAGTATATTTAATGTCACAAAATTTGTTATACAGGAATAACTTGGCTTATTTTGTGTTCTGTCTTCTGAGTCCCAATCTTTGTTATTCATTATGCTTGAAAGTATGACTTTTCAAAATAATAGTTGTATGTAACAAAGCCATTTTATAGGGCTTTCCCCTGGCTTTCCAATGAAAGAGGCACACATGCCCTGACCTAAGAAAAAACTAGAGCCCAAAGCCCTACATGACATTGGCTTATTTATCAGATCATAAGCATCCAAATCTTTGCAGACTTCTGATAGGAATTCAACACGGATGGCCAGAACTCAGAAGCATGACAATGAACATGTGTGATAGAAACCTAGTCAAACCCCAAACCACCCTTAGAAATACCATTGCATAACCTGTTCTGTGGGATGAGGGATACAGCTCATCTGTTAACTTTTGTCCTGAGAATATTAATCTTATGAAAATACTTTAAAATATGCATTATGGTCTGGCTATTTGGCTCAGCAAGTAAAGGCACCTGCTACTAAACATGATGGCCTGAGTTCCATCCCTGACATCCACATGGTAGAAGAAGTAAACTCCTGCAGGTTGTCCTCTGACCTCTAAATGTGTCCCATGGCACATATATATATATATATATATACAAATATATAATATATATATATAATACTACATATTATAGTATATCACTCCACCTACTCATAGTGGTGTGTGCTCAATTGAGTTAGCAGTACTAGAAGTGATTGCTACGTACAGAAAAATCATATAACAGAAACTAAGACATCATCATTTGCTTTGGAATAGAAGGGACAAACACTTACATCACCTTGTCCTGTTATGAAGGTGCTGTCCCACTATCCTTGTACAAAGTAACCTTATGCTGAGCTCATCTGGATAAAAGGAAACCAAGGGGTCTTAAGTATTTCTGAGCAGAACACAGTAAACTAAGGGTAACATTTTTTTGAGAGGAGACCGTAAGTTGTAAGCAGAACTTGCCTCCTGGTGAGATGCTGAGTGTTAGGTGGGTTCCAGCCACTGGAAACCAGAGAAGTACATCAGACATCAACATTTCCCATACACAGTTTCAAGCATAGAAGCAGTTGGATAATTAATGTCTTTTAAACTCTCAGCAGGCTGAATTTGAAAGAGCAAATATCTAAAGTACAGTCAACATGGATAGCAAACTATTACCTGATTGTGAAGTAATTATGCCTTAAATGAGAAGATGGCAGGGTGACAATCATATGGTGGCCTCTAATCCATGAGATAATTTGTACTTCACAGGAGTCATCTTCAGCCTTGAAGTTCTTTCATGTCAACTAATTGATGGCTTCTTTTTGTCTTATATTTGTAATTATTTTTTCATGAAAAAATATTTTTAATTAAGACCTTTAAAATAAAATTTTAAGGGAAATTGTATATCATTTATTTTAAATATGAGTGACATTCTCAACATTCCCAGAATGGAAGCTCATTGCCTAGTGACTTGTCCCACATTAGTTCCTAGAACAGGAAAAAGTTATCAGATCAAATTGTTAAAAATTTCATAGGGTCAAAATTAACCATTGTCTTTATAAAAGAAGGAAAACTAAACCCTAAGCATTAGGGACTAGGGTGTGGGGAGCCACACGTAATCCATACTGACTTATTTGCGGTGTGTGAGCGCTAATATCTCTGAAGTCCTGATCCCTGTGTTAAAGGAAGATGGCGCAAAGACACCATCAAGTCCTCTCAGCGCACCTCAGCCTGTACTTCTACATGCACGCAAAAAGGCCGTACATGTTTTCTATGTAAGTCTGAAGGCCAGGGTGGAGACCTGGGCCCTCCCAGCCTGTCTTTCTGAGACTCCAGTGCAACTTGGCAATGCAGAACTGGTGGGGAATGATGACCTTCAAGACATGGCTTTACAAAGAGATATTCTCAACAGCCTGGGCTACTGTCCCAATCACCCTGACTAGTGACATATGCCTAGATTCGATCTCTGCACAGTCCCACTTAGTAGTTGTGATGTTTTAGCTCTGAGAGTCTTTCTCAGCAAGTATCACTTACGGCATCTGCTTGTCTAGGTCTTGGGACAGTTGGCTGGCTCTGCAGCATCCCTTTAGAGACAGACTCTTATGGCTAAAGACACTGTCTGACGGCAGAATATTTTCCTTCAGTTTACACAGTCTTTTTCTCAGAGCATTGCAAATAAAATGTTTCCCAAATCAGTCTGACTTTTTATCAGTAATCCCTCGGAGTTGGATTGCTTAAGCAAACCAGCTCCATATTCAGGCACAGCAAACCCTGAACAATGGAAAAGAAGAAATTGTACTCCTCTCCTGAGATTGATCATTGCAAGTGTTACAGCCATGCTCTCTCATATACACTGGCATGCTTGTTTTACGTAGAGGAATTTTAGAAAATGCATCACATTAACAAACAATACAAACCATGAACTGTTTCCTTAGGGTCACCTTGACAGCATCACAATACCATTTTGGGAGGGGGAAAAAGATTCAATGTAAGTAAATTACACTTAGAAAGCATTTTTAAACTTTTGAAGAGGAAATAGAACAACTAATTTTTTTTAAAAAAAATTATCTACTTTTTTAATTTTATGGGCATTAACTGGTATTTTGCCTGCATGTATGTCTGTGTGAGGGTGTCATATCTCCTGGAACTGGCATTACAGACAGTTGTAAGCTGCCATGTGGGGGCTGTGTATTGAACCTGTGCCCTCTGGAAGAGCAGCCAGTGCTCTTAATCCCCAAGCCATCTTGTGGGATCTCCCGAGGATCATGGATCGGTTCCAGCCTTCTTAATATTTTAGTACAAGATTTGGAATTTGGAAGGTGCTGCAGAACCTCTGTGTGCCCGCTTCACTAGCTGTCCTTGAGGATAAATTACAGGCTGACCTCGCCCTGCGATAGGAGTAAGCAGAAAAGTGCAAATGCATCTGCGGGGAAATGTCCTGGACTATAATTTATAATATAATGGTTTAGAACTATCATTAACGAAAGAGCAAAGAAGCCTGGTTCTATTCTGCAAGTGGAAAGTAACAACTTTAGGCAAAAAAGCTAAAGCACTCTGGCAGCGTCCACCCGTTCTGAAAATATCAGTTGAAACTCCTTATGTAATTATAAACACCGTTCTGGATCCCAAAGGTGGAGAGATAAAAACAAAAATAGCTAAACTCTTACTCCATTCTCTGTTTCTTCCATCTCTAAAATCTTCTCTCTGGCAATTAGTGGGAGGCATGTTCTCTATCCTTTAGACTGCCAACAGCCCCACTGTCCTGTGGCCTCTGTATACTGAATGCCTGGCAGTGCTTCCATGGGCTAATGTTACTGCTTTGGGTGGGTGCCTTGGTACTTAAAAAGAATGTGTATACTGATGCTACCCCTGCCAACATTCTGTTCTTGAGTTGTTTTGAGCGACCTGTTATTCGTGTGTATGTATGTCATGTGTGCACGGGTGCCTATGTAGGCTAGAAGAGGGTAGAGCATCCCCTGCAGCTGGAGAGAAAGGTGCGCGAAAGCTACCCAACAAGGGTGCTGGATGGAGGTCCTTTGGAAGACCATCAAGTACTCTTAGCTGCTGAACCATCTCTTCAGCCCTGTGTTCCTGTCTCTCCCAGCACTTCTGATTGCTAATTGATATTCGTGTACCGTGTAATAGGATAACAACGTATAAGTCTAGATATTACTTCCAAGGGCTAGTGACAGCATTCTAGAATTTAATACGGAATATTTTAATTTGAATGGAAAATTAGGAGTGAAGATTTGTATCGGTCACACCGCCAAAGGACGTTTTTGCACATTGGAAACAGAAAGGTTTATTAAAGCAGAACAAGGGAACAGACAAAGCAGAATTAACAGGCAGCTGTCTGAGTTCGGATGGAGCGCAGAGAGCTCTCCTTGGAGAGCTATGCTGCCTCTTTTACCTTTATGATTTTGAGTGAAAGAGAAAGAATGAGGGGTGGGCCATGTCAGGGCGTCGTACTCCCCGCTGTCAATGTTGGTGTCTTTGAGTGCGGCAGAATTGAAATATATGGTTGTTCCTGGCATTATAAAAACTCCACACTATTCCCCAAATCCAAGTTATTTTAATTGACAGTCATTATGGAAAATCAGAGAAAGCCACTCGACAAGCTGTGAATGCTGCTGTAAATTCTGTCATAATGGGTGGTTCTGTATCTGCTGCAATCTGTGCTCCCGCTTTAGTGTATGTGTTCGTTCAGCAGTAGTGGCTTCTACTGATCATGCTTATAATACCTACTGTGTGTCAGGCACTGTTCCAAGCATGTCTCAATAACTAATTTCTTTCCCCCCGACATAATATTTAGTGATTCTTTGGGAATTTCACATCATATTCCCCAATCCCACTCATTTCCCAGACCCTCCATATCTGTTCTTCACCCTCGCAGAATCCCCCCAAAAGAAAATGTAAAAAAAACCCAAAATATTAATTAAAAAATCCTTCACTCCTCTGTGGTTCCCATCCAGCTTTCCATCCCTTCTTTGTTTGTCTTCATAGCATTGTGTTACACAGTATACCCTTTGGTTGAAGCAGCTTTACTTGGTAATCAATCACTCAGGTTCACGGCCTCTGGCTTTTGGAATACCATCAATACTGGACCCTCACTGAAACCCCTTTCCGGTAGTCTGCTGTTGCGGTGAGTCATGGAGATCTGGCAGCTCTGGTTCCACAGGACCAAACCCTTCACATGCTCGAGCAGGTCATAGGTGGGGTAGATATTGGGATGAGCCCTGGATGTGATCCTGGGTGGTAGCTGAGTTCTTCACTTCTAGCTTCCACTAGGACTGCCCCCCTCAAGTGAAGGAAGAACCAGTTTTCTTGTGCCCATGCCATTAGGGGCTCCCCTTCCCCTATGGTGAGGGGTTGGAAACAAAGTTGGGAAATATATGAAAAATAACTTAATATAAGTTTTAAGTATAAGAGTTAGGGGGAAGATATGTGCTTAGAAAGATGTGGGGGTGCTACTGGAGAGTAGCAATTGTGTAGCTAGCATTAGTCTTGAAAACCATTTTGATGGCTTTCCAGTTCTGCCCATCAAATTGTTAAGCATTGTCTTCCTTGTCTTTCTCCAGTGATAAATAAGTTATACATTGACTGTGGGTGCCTTGGATGGAATTATCATCAAATAAGGTAAAACTAGGAGCAACCAAGTTTGCATAAAGGGTTTAGGACATTCCCTTTGCTATAATGGACTTTCTGATGAGAGCCCTAGAGCGTTGTAAGTTCGTAGCTGGGAAGGAAGAAAAGCCTAAACAGCATTGCTCTTTGGATTGGAGTTATTAACAAGACATTTTAAGTAGTATCTGGGCTAAGGGTCTTTTTCTACTTTTTTTGCCCCTATAATTTCCTGTCTTTCTCTTCTGTCTCATTATCTTATAGTAGTTTGGTTTGATATCAAGTTCATCTTCAATGAGGCAAGATGGAAAAGCAAGGAAATTGTGGTGACACGGGAAGAAAGAGGAACTCCCCATCCTGGAGTTTCTTGCTAGCCAAGGACGGAGAATCCCGGCACCATCACATGTGCTGTGGAAATTACTGACACAGAGACAATACCCTATTAAAATATCATAACAATAAACCAAGCTCTAAGCCTGATGTGTATATCACCTGTCAAGACCTCTAACTTCTCCTGACTATTTTCTGGGGGTCTCCCAAACAAGACTATTAGGTAAAATCTTTAAAAGTTAGTGTTTTATGCCTGTGGAGGAGTTGTATGTCTATGCACTGAGGAAGCCAGAGAAGGATGCTGAATCTCCTGGAGATTCAGATGGTTGTGAACTGTTGTACATGTCCTATGAATCTAGCCCAGGTCATTTGGAAGAGCAGCCAGAATTCTTAACCTCTGAGCCATATCTCACCCAAAATTATTAACTTTTTCCATTACAGGGAAATGTCTGAGCATCATAAGTCCCTGACATCTGGAACTTTATCATCTCAAAAATGTTCATCATGGGACATCCTAGAAACCACTGTGATGCCATTGACATTATTTTTTCCTTTAAAGATGGATTTATTATGCCTATTTTATGTCTATGAATGTTTTGCCTGCCTGTAAGTGTACCATGCAGTACCCTTAAACACCACAAGAGGGGCGCAGAACTCCAGGAACTGGGGTTAAAGATGGTTGTGAGCTGCCATGTGGGTGCTGGGAACTGAACCCTGGCCCTGTGCAAGAGCAGCAAGTGCTTTCAACAGCTAAGCTGTTGTTCCAGTCCCATCATTGTCTTCCTTAACGATCCATTAAAACCCATGCAGATCACACAACCTAGCCATTGTCGATTTGGGGAGGAATGGCTTTCTTGTTAGAAATTCGTGCCCACAACTGCGTGTGTCTCATCTCTCCTTGGATACCACTCTATTCATTCTTGTGCTTAAAAATCTGTATTAAATGTGTCTTTTAGTAAGCTCCAACTCTACTTTAGTAGGGCGTGTCCTGCATTTCTTTTCTGTAATAAAGCAGAGGATCCAGCTTTGCATGAATTGAGGTCCCTGAGTGGGAGGGGAAGTTTCTAGACTGCCAGGGGGTGGCAGCATGGAACTGTGTCTCTTCACCTGTTACCACTGACACTCAATAATTACAAAGAACTCATTAAACATTATTTCTAGTATAGTTTAAGTGTACCCACACTCATATATTTTTATACACACACACACACAAATGTTACATAGCTAATGTTTCTGTTCTAATTTTAATAACTCCAAAGTCTTGTATATATTTATTGTCAGCTAAAGTTTGAATTTATTTAATTTGTTCTTTCTTTATTTTTAAGATGAGGACAAACAGCAGCATGTCCAACACTTTTTTCAAAGGAGAGAGGCTTTTCTGGGTTGTTGTGAAATGTTATTTATCAGTTGAGTACAAGAAGTCACTGGGCTTAAACCCAGTCACTACTTTGAGAAAACCACCATTGCCCCACAGGGTTCATAGCGGCGGTAATCTTGCCTTCATTTTTATTTTCTTGCTCAGAAAAGGTAATTAATGACGGTGGAAGAGAAGAAGCTTACCAATAGGATGTCATTACACAAGGGAACTAGCACACTGATGGAAGAAGGCAGAAGAAATATTGGTGCAGGGAATTCAAATAAAATGGCATTTGAATTTGGGGCATTTTAATGTGTTGCTGTAGTGTTAAGAATAGAGGAAAATAATTCTCTAGAAAGAAAAAGAAGAGTATTATTCTGTGCGATTCGCTTTTTTTAAGATAACAATGGGAAATATGCAAATCTCACCAAACGTGCCTTCAGAGAAGTGCATCTTTATAATCTCCTAAACAAGAATTATTGACTTTGGATTTGGGGGGGGACAGGCAGATAATGACAGCATTTCACGCTGAAATTCCTTTGAAGGGTTTCATGAAAATCATGTTTGAAAAGTGAATCTCTGAAGAGAAACATTTTATGTCTCTTATATTATTATTTAAGCCCATCTCTATTCCCCCTTCCCTGAATAGAGTTTCTGAGCACTGCTATTCAACCCCCACTTCTGGGAAGGCAGTTCTCAAAGTGTAGGTCTGTTGAATGTTTCCTTGGTGGCTGCCCCTGCCACAGTCTTGCTTTTGAGCATGGTCCTTTTCAGACCATGTTGCGGTCGGCCACTGAGCTCAGATGCAGGCTGTATCTGAGTGGCTGGGCCCCCAGTGAACTCTTCCAGAACAGAAGTAATTAGGACTCTCGGAGAAACCAGCTCTGATAGATGGGCTTCTTACTTGTTTTGTTTTTGAGACAGGATTTTACTGTGTGGCTCTGAATGGCCTATGTAGACCGGGCTAACTCAAAGTTTGATAACTGTCTGTTTTGCCTCCAGAGTTCTGGGATTAAAGACGTGCACCACCACAGTTGGTGAGACCTTAGTAAATGACCACTGTAGTAATTTTTAACCAGTTTTACTCTTTTTTTTTAAAAAAAAAAATGAGGGAGTCAGTACTTTTTAAATGATCACTGTTTTCGTAATCTCTCTCGTATCTGTTAAATCATAATGAAATAAAACATCATCAGACCAACTATTTTTAAATCGGTGATATAGATTTATGAAAACACGTGTGATTTTTGGGTTTTGGTATTCATTCCCATGATGTAACCCACTGCGTGAGAGAACAGAGAGCGCTCTTCTCATCTTAGGCCTTCATGAACACATTTTGCTTTGTTAAGCAGGCTTCCTACAGCTTTGCTGTGAAGTTCCCTTTGAAGAGCAGGATGATAAATAATGGGGCCTTTCCAATTGTTGTTTGCCAAAAGGTATTGTGGAGGTTTTTGTGTGCACGGTGACTCGTGTGTTCAGTGTTGTGCTGTGGCCTTGGTCCGTAGGAGCCGAGGATGGAAATGCCTGTGAGTCTCCAACCTGGCTGTCCCCACTGCTTTTGCCAGTTCTAGAGGAGCTGGCTGTTTGGAGAGCGCTGCAGCCAGAGATGTGCTGGAGGGCCCTTCTGGTAAGAGTGCCTCTCTCTCTCTCTCTCTCTCTCTCTCTCTCTCTCGATTTGTTTGAATGAATTTCCAGACTGAAGCTGTGTGTTTCTTCCATCTCCATCCCCTGAGAGTTGGAGCTTGTACTACCTGCTTCCTCATTTTGCTTAAGTTGGATTTTCTCGAGTCTGAACACTGTGCTTTAATAAACCCAAAGTGTCTTGCCTGTTGGAAACTTCTGCTCCTTTGTGGTTTTTTGTGAATGAAAACTGCTTATTTGATACTTCTAGGGCTGTTACCATATTCTGCTTCAGGCAGTTACTTACAAATTTGCTTACATAATCAAAATAGGAGTGCTTTTTCTTGCCATAAATAATTACATTAATTTGAATGCCAAAGAAAAAATGCCTTGGCTTATTCTTCTAGTATTTTGACCAAATACCATTTCATTTCTAAGTAGTATTTTAGTTAATTTGTTTGTCTTTGTCTTTGTTTTGTTTTAAGAATTTGCTTCATTGGAGGAAACATCTTCAGACAGAGCTGTCATGAGGCAGAAATGTATTTACAGCTTTAGGAATGACAACCAAGATTTATAAAGCATCAGAAAGCCCATTGGCACATTGAAAGTTAATGATGTTTTGGAACAAATTATAGTATGATGTGGCAGAAATATTTTGCAATTCCAGAAGGCACCCTAAACACAGCAAGGAATGTTTAACAGAACAGAACACGTGGTATTGTATGTTGAATAACTTTCCTTCTGCACAGAACTGTATGAAATGATGTTTTCGGGGTGGGGGGACAGATATGAAGGGTGGCTGTTCACTGGTACATCATTTCCTTCATGAAGCTCAGTAAGTGCTGTAGTTGGCTAACTTCACCTGTGAAGCTCTCCTGCACTCTGTTGTGGGGCTCAAGCAGACATTGAATGGCTTTGTTATACTGAGGTACAGAACAAAGGCTTCCCATCATCTCTGAGTGCCAGGAATTAGGACTGGAAAATAGCACCTAGTTTCTTTCCATTACCCATAAGCAATATGTATGTGCCAACGAAAGTGAACTAAAATAGCCTTGGAAATAGACGGGCTGCGGCCGTGTGAGAGCCTGCTAAGCCACCCTGGAGGCTGTTACCTCCACTCTGAGGCTCGTTTCTCATCATGCCCACCCTTGCTCACACAGATCTCTGCTAGAACTTCCCAGACAAAGGGATTTTAAGTTTCAACTTGTTGGTATTCTGAATTATCCACATCTCTATCTTCCTATGAACAGTGGGATGTTCTGCTGACTTTGACAAAACCCTCCCATTTAGACTACACCATGTGTCAGGGTGGATACCTCTCTATAGCCCCTCGTAGAACGTTCCACATAGGAAGGGCAACAGGAAGGATTTGTTTTCGCTTGCCCACGTGATCACTGGCACAGCAGACTGGGTGGCAGTAGCCTTGTGGGCTGTTGTCTCCTCCTTTTTGCATTTTTTCTGAGTGCTCATTTTTTTCTACTTTTAACTTTTTTCCCTTTTAACTACTAATGAACTGGCATACAGTAGGTGAATTTTTTGATATTTTATGAGAGCCTGTAGACTGATAATTAACTTGAGGGACTCGGGAGATCTTCTGGTACATTGCTGGCGAGGGCATGGTCGTTGCTGATGGTCTAATGAGAGTCCTTTCTAGGTGTCTTAGGCATTCTTTCTACTTGATTCGGCAATGTCACCATGCATTCCAGAGACCGCCTTTACATGTTACTTTAATATTGTGAATTACGCCTCTTCTACTCACAGTCTGTGTTTGTTGGAAGTACGGCATGGTCCCAGAGCTTTCATAGACACTTGTGATTTCCAAATACGCAGTGGTGACAGGGTACAGAATTGTCCGGGAGATGCACTTTTTATTTATCAATATTGGTGGTAAGAGTTTTCTGAGCCTTACTTGTGGGGACATTGGGCCATACTGAAATCAAAGTATCCGAAGTCTTTAACAGAATCCGGTGTCCCTCTGAGTCTTCTGCTTCATGTCCCCAGTGCCACACTGTTTCTGGGTATTCTGCCTCTCATCCCCTTACTTTCAAAGTCAGGAAAGAACACTGAGATCCAGAAAGACATTTTTCACATTAGCTGAACCAAGAGTTTTATCCAAGGCAGCTAAGACTAATTTAATCTACTTCTATTCCTTTCCTTAATCAGAATTCTCATAGAGGGATTAATTAGCAATAAAGCAACATGAGAGAAAGGGGAAGAAAGCGAGGGCACAGATAATCCACAAACTATACATAATCATCTCTGGGTAATCAAATGTTAACTGTCATTAACATGACATTTTCTTTTAAAGCCAAGCAGAAAATTATGATTTTTGGCACTAACCTAATCTTTAATTATAGAGCAGTCCCATTCTTTCCCTGTGTTAGTTCAGAGAGCTATAAATTATATTAGTCTAGGGCTTTTGTGTCACTTCCTTTCCTTTTCCATGATTTATATAGTCAGAATACTGACCTATAATTAAGTGTTCTTGAGAACGGCCTCCAGTTAATTAAATGCTGCGGAGTGTGTAGGGTGTGCTGTGCCAAAATTCCAAAGGAAGAGGCCAGTCCTGGGTTAACTATCTCTGCAGAGGCTGGGTAAGTCTCAGTGATAGTCACATATGACTGTTGGAGCCATTATACGAAATAAAAATGAATCTCTCTCTTGGCTATTGTCTGTAAAAGGATATAAAATTCATCGGTTTTTTTTAAACAATTTAAAGATACAATTTTAAAAAGCAGTTGTCTCATTTGAAACATGCCCTGGATTTTAACTACTGGTTAAGCAGGTTTATGACAAGGAAACAGAAATGAAAGTCATGTCTTCCTCTCATACATCCTTACAGCCAATCTTTATACTGTAAAAAGAGAAGATGCTGGGGAGTCACAGTGGTCCAAGGCATTGCTCCTCCGTGTAGCGCCATGAGTCCTGGGAGAGGATGGATACCACCACTCTCTTGTCTAGTGCCAGGGGCTCTCCTAATTTCAAGGCTGATCTGAAGCTCACCTCTCTCTCAATCTCTTCATCCTCACCCTACCCACAGTGCTTTCCTGCCCAGTTCCTTTGTGGATCGGATGACAGGATCCCAAGGACGGTTCTGGGACCTAGGGCAAGTCAAGAGGTGGGGGCTGGGTGCAGAGGAAGGAGATGGGCTTTGTTCTTTGTGGATCGACTTATTCAGAAGGGCCTCCAGACCTGCCTAGGACTGCCTCTAAGCTTGTG
Source organism: Ellobius talpinus (assembly GCA_001685095.1). Classification (NCBI taxonomy): domain Eukaryota; kingdom Metazoa; phylum Chordata; class Mammalia; order Rodentia; family Cricetidae; genus Ellobius; species Ellobius talpinus. Next base: position 25,896 of record LOJH01002462.1, read on the forward strand.
TTTAAGCAAGAGCTTATTGTACTTGTTTGCCTGTGTATAGGAGGGCACACTCATGGGCACAGTTGGGTGGAGGGAGCTGGACTCACAGATACATCTGGTACACAGAGTGCTTTAAGTAGTCACAGTATTTTAAAAATGGGAAGGTCTCAGTCTCAGATCCAGATAGCTGATTCTTTAGAAAACTTCACACGCTGGTTACACAGTATCAGTGTACTCTTTAGCAAACCAGTGTTGACACAGTGATGGGGTGGCTGTGTTCCCTGGCACTTAGATGTCGGGGTACACTGCTCCCCGGACTGTGTGGGGACCAGCATATGTTTCCTTTCCTTATGTTGTAGTGGTCGCTTGCATGTTGATGGCTGAGGAGAGATGGATAAGTTGAGAGTCAGAATTAGTCTTGGTCAGGTCAAGCGGGAAGCAGGGAAAGTGGCAGGGTAGGCATCCAGATGTGCAGCCACAGGATGCTGATGCTCTTGGAGGACAACACTAACAGCACATTCCTTTCTCCTCTCTTCTCCTCTTGTCGCTTCTTTCCTCTTCCTCCTCACCTCCCCCTTTACCCTCTCCTTCTACCTAGCATACACACACACACATTCTCTCCATTTCTCTCTCTCTTTCTGTTTCTGTCTCTCTGTGTCTGTCTCTCTCCATCTCCTTCTCTTCTTCTCCTGCCTCCTCCCCTCCCCTCCCGTTCCTTTCCTTCCTCTCTTTTCCCCATGCCTCCCTTCTTTCCTATTCAAGTTCTCTGTCTGTAATCCAGGCTAGCCCAGAACTCACTGTGTGTCCTTCATCTACCTTAGAACTCATGGCAATCATTCTGCCTTAACCGCCCTAGTTCTGGGGTTACAGACATAACCCAGAAGGACGGTTTCCTTCTTTAAATGATGTCCACAGCTGCCCTAGAGTTTTCTCTGAGTGACGTTTGTCAAAGCACCATGTGCTTCAGAAACCTGTGATACCTGCACTCTAAGTCAGATGTGCATTTTTAGATTTCAGTCCTATAGATATTTTCCTCTCCTGCCACCTAAAAATAAGACTCTCAGGTAGTCTTTCCCATGTATGATACTTGTTTTCAGTAATTTCAAACCAGCAAAATGACTACCTGAAAACGGCCTCTGGCTCTGATCAGTATCTGTTAGAGCCCCTGTTGGAGTCTCTTCTTCATGCCTAGAAATGGAATCCTTGTTTTATGTGGGAACTCTTTAACCTGTGGCCCAAATATCAAAAGTTAATGTATTTTTACAGCAGTGGCATGTAAGTTGTATCCCGTAATCCCTTCAGTTCTGAGTACTCCTTTGCTTTTGTAGTATAAGCTGTTCTTTACTTTCACATAGAAATCAGAGTGTCAGAAAAGATGGATATGTGTGATGCCCTAGACAAAAAAATATTTTCTTGGGGTTGAATTTTGCTCATAATCATTGTTTCCATTTTTTTCAAGATGCATGCCTCACATTTGGTTTGTTTTGGCAATTCTTTCAGAAAGCCATCATAGATGCTGAACATGTTCTTTGCAGTACTAATAATTGTGTTCTTCTGGCTAGTAGCCCTCTAATACCAAAGCAAATTCACCAACACATCATAGCAATTCCACATGAAAGTTCCTTTATAAAAGCACATATGAAGACATGCTCTGATGAAGAATAATACCACACTTGCAGCAAGGGATAAGCCCACAATGTGTATAAATAACGCCTTGGGTAACAATTTTCCTTATAAATAAATGCCACTCGCTTTAGATATATCTTATGGTTTCCATCAAAATCAAGTTCCCATTTAGTTAAATACATTTTGGTGTTATTGAAACTGAGCTACAAGATGATTTGGAACAGCACTGTGCTCCGCTCGTCCACGTTGGAGGTCAGGAAATGCAACCTTTCAGTGACCTGCATGGGTCCCTTCAGAGGGAATCATGCTCCGTGCCTGCTGTCAGTGGCTGGCTTATCAGTTCCTCTTTTTACAGCACTAAAGGAGTCTCATTTGACAATTTCATACCAAATTGTCCTTTCTGTCCAGTCACAGAAATAATGCAAGAACCCAGTAGGGGAGAATTTCTTCATTGCCTCAAAAACTCCTGCTGTAGAAAGGTCATTCAACAAGAATTGGGGAGCCATATCTTTGATCTAAAAGAGAACTCTTCAAGGAGGGTAATGAAAGGATTCTACACAAGTTTAATTTTAAAGTTATCATTCAAGTCAGTTGCCCATCGAAGCCACAACTCAGATCCCTCTGCATTCTATTTTCCCACAGTTCTTTGCCTGATGAGGTATCTCACTGGATACCCCTCTAGATTGTTTATAATATTTGTCATAATGCATGTGCTTGTTGGACACATTTTTAAGGGCTAGTTTCATGAAAAGTCTGGAGACTTTTCTGGTTTAAATAGAAACACATTTTCTGTGAGTATTTTCTCTCTGCTCTTGGTTGTACCCACAACCCTTCAGGTAAGGAAGACAGCAGATGTAGCTTTATAAGAATTTCCTTGATTTCTGTTCTTCTCTCACTGTCCTGTGGGCTGTAAAGCATTCATGCAGGGACTAGCATTTGAAACCTTGTATCTAGAGTTCTCCTTTTAAAACTTGAGAGAAGACCGCTTTCTGAATTAGCTTGAGCGGCTGATGAGACTGGGAAAACTAAAAGCTTCCAGGTAAGTCCCAGCTTGTCAGTGTGGACATCTCCATACCTCCAGGTAAGTCCCAGCTTGTCAGTGTGGATGTCTCCATGGGTCTCATCAGGGTTCCCCATGAGATCGGGGTTCACCTACTCAGGAATCCAGGCTGGATACTTGCAGTTTGGATCTTCCCGAAGGGAAGACGTGAGTTCCATATGCATTCATGCTTCCAAGAGTTCAATTATTGCTTCCAGTCACCCAGCTCTCCGGTGGTAATTGGGGTCACCTGTAGTCCTCCCTATTCTGTGTGGGCACTGTCTTACCCAAGGCCTTGCTCTCTGCTGCCCTGTCTTAGGAACTGGTAGGTATGGTACCCCAAAGGACTCTGTAGACATGAGAGTTGTTGAGCTTAGATGATACTCTCTATAATAGCTGTACTTATAGAAAGATCTTCAGTATAATAAAGACTTGGGTTTTAATTATTCTAATACAGAGGTGAGCTACCAAAGCCCCAGTCTAATGAAATAAGTTGTAATGAACACAGATATTGATAATTCTAGTGTTTAGAGTCAGTGAGATTTGTTGGTTTGGCTAACTGTTAAGGGGGAGAAATCAAGATGCCCAAGACAGGCAGAGAATTAAGTACTTGACTAAAAAGCATGGGTTTAGGGGTTCTCTGCCATTACTGCCTAAGTGACCTCACTCAAATCATATGATCTCAACTTGTTCTTCTGTGAAATCAAGATAATTTCAATTGGAGGCTGTTATGAGGATCAAGTGGTATTATATTAGTTAAATGTGCCTCGTGTTGCCTGGAAGTTTTAAGTTTACTGTGTTACTGTCAAAAGCATTAGCTTCATTGATGGATTGATAAAAAAAAATTCGGTATCAAGGTGTTGTGAGATTTTTTTTCTTTTTGAGAGGATGATGTCTGGAGGTTAGACTCAGGCTTCACATAAAATAAGGGTGTGCTCCCCCACTGAGTGGCATCCCTAACCTCAGGAATTCTTCTTTATCATGGGTTCTATGTTGGATTGTGAATACTCTAGATTTCTGTCCATTATTTAGCGTAGCCACTTACCCCTTATCTTCTTACTACCTCAAAGTTTTCAGTAGTTTTTTAAAAATGAGAACAAGGAATGATGTTGTCTATGGGGTATTTTGAGAAGGCCACATTTGGAGTAGAGAATTCATGAGAGATGGCTGGGAAAGTTGTCTGGTAAAACCGAGTGCCAAGTGGATTAAGTAGTGTGAACTGCGCATCTTAGTGAATGAGGCCAAGGTGTCTCTTGCCTTAGATCCCTAACCTGAATCACATGAGACAGAATTTTGTTGGGGGTAGTCAGAGTTGATAGCATGAGTTTTGAAAATCCTTCTAAGTTTAGGGGGGAGAAGCAGTAACCCTAAGCACCACATAAAACAAACTTCTATTTCCTTTTATTGCACTTGGTAAGGGTTATTAAGAATGTAATTCTTTCTGCTTGCTATGTGATTAGCAGCCAAGCCTTTTGGGGGTAAATTTCCATTGCAAGGTTCTTGTTATCGCAAATGAAACTTGCATGCCTAATTCTCTTTCCTCCATATTGAATCCATAGCCCTTTAAGTCTAACGGCAGGCTAAAAGTGATTCCAATCCTCCGATGTTGATTCTGGGCCATATGTTAGCACTAATTATATAAATGAGACTTGGTGGAAATGTGACATGCTAAGCATTCCGAGCTTAAGGAATTATCTAAATGAATTCTCGTTGCAGCAGGAGTGAGGAGAGGCATAGAAATGTGGGTGCAGGTTTTGAGCATATGTTAACAGGCCAGCATGGCCCTCCCTTGTCTTTATTTGTCTAACGATAAAGACTGCGGCTAGAACACTGTTTCAGAATATTTTAAGTGCCGCTCTTGTGAAAATGGCACTTCACACCTACAGTTGGATCTATTCTCCAAATAAGCAGAGGGGAAGGACAGGATAGCAAAGGTCAGAGTCAGCAGCGTTCGATGCCTTTGAACATTTATAATTCATTCGAGTTAGTTGTCATGGTTATTATGTTCTAGGATCGGGAGACTTGGACAAAACCATAACTTTCCAGCACCAAACACATCTTCAGTTTGGGTTTTCAAACTATAGGGGTAAAGAATAGGAACTAGATGAAAGGGAATGATAATGTCACGAAGAGCCAGTCCTTTCTGAACATCTATAAGAGCTTGGGATTTGCTCCCTTGGACTATACTGATTGTGGGCAAGGAGAGGTTTAGGATCCTAAAGCCTAAGGTGATACGATGGTTCTTAACCTGTGGGTCACAACTACTTTAGCAAACCTCTATCTCCAAAAGTATTTACATTACAATTCCTAACAAAAGCAATATTATAGCTATGAAGTAGCAACAGGATAATTTTGTGGTTAGGGTGTCTTCACAACATGAGAAACTGTATTAAATGGTCACAGCATTAGGAAGGTTGAGGACCACTATGATAGAAGGTCAGCTCACAGTCTTTACCTAGAAGTGGGAACATCTTGGACCACCAAAGTTGACCACACTGTCTTGGATTCTATATTCGCTGAACTTCAGAATCTCCTTGTATATTGTGTTCTTCTGACTTCCCACATAGACCAGTGTCTGATGGTAACTGTTTTCTGAAATTATGGGACTATCTAATGTTTATAGAAAACTTGATATGTGCTGAATATATTTGTCTTTGTTTTGTTTGAAAGAAGGTTTCATTCTATGGCCTGGACTGCCCCAGAACTTGCTATGTAGTCCAGGCTGGCCCTAATCTCATGATGTCCTATCTACTTCAGTCTTTCTCCAAACTGTAGGGATAGTAGTCACAAGCACCTGGCTGGAAACTAACTGTACACTAAATATTCAATAACATTGTCTTGGTTAATCCATACTGATGTGTTCTTGGATAGATGTTGTTTTCATTGAGAAATGTGTACTAAGGCTAAGGAGGCTAGACAACTTGCATAGTATCACACAAAGAGAAGTGATAGACGGGGCTAGAGTTTGAAGTGGGATTGACCATCTGTGCCTGTCATCCAGGTCCATAGGACTTGGGGACTATAAAGGAGCATCCTGCAGTCTGGCATTCCTACGTCCTTGGTGGCTAGTGAATGTAGCTAGTCACGCATCCTGTACTTGTTTCCCTGCAGGGGTGACATGAGTGGATGTGGGGCCATCTGCTGTCCATGCTGTGGTGGCGTTTACATCATGAGCACCCAGAAGCATTGCCTTAACTGTAGAACATTCTCTAGGGAGGAAGGAGGAAAACTGACTGGGGAAACATAGTGTGCCTCTGTCAACAAAAGCTTGGTGGCATTGAATTCCATGGGGCCAACATCGAGAGCACAAATGACAGCCATCAATTTCAGTAGGGCAGTGTGGAAGCAACTATGCCATAGAAATGATGGCATTCCATCCAGGTTACATTCACACAGAGAGCAGTGGCATAATTTCAATTAGTAAATGTTTCCTATTCTAGTTAATTATGTGATTTATTTATAAATTTTAACTTTAATTTGCATACCAAGTATTAAGTTTCACAATGGCATTTTCAGGTATTTCAGGTAGCTTTTTTTTGATCCTCCCCTTCTCTTCTTTCCTGACCACTCCCTTTCTGCCCTTTGACCTCCACTAACTTGCCTTCTCCTTTATGTCACAGGTGTTGAATTGCCCTCCTCCATTTCCTCAACCACTCTTTCCCCTTTGTCCCCTGCTCCTGTTTTCTAGTCTGTACCTGCATTCTTGCCCCCATGCATGCATATATACAAACATTCAAAATTCCAAAAGATAAATATTGCATGCCCTCTCTTATAACTCAATCCAAGCTTCTGCTACTTTTCTTACCAGTTTCCAAATACATCCGTTTCCTCTGAATTTTGTAATTGCATTTTTCTTTATAAGTCTATAACATTCCATTGTGCATATGCCACATTTCTAATACCCACTGATATGTCGATGGACATCTAGACTGGTTAGAGTACTTTGCTATTGTGAGTCAGGTAGCAATAGTTATGGGTGTGCAAATCCTTCTTCAGTAGACATAAAGTCCTTTGAGTATATGCCCACGAGTGGTATAGATGGTCATACTGATGCTATAATGGCTGTACCAGTTTGCATTCCAACTGACAGGAATTAAGGAGCCCTCTTCTCATCCTCACAAGCATTTGATATCATCTATTTTCTTGATGATTGCAATTCTAGCTCCATGGTAAGATGAACTCTCAAAGCACTTTAAAGCATCATTTTCATGGTGGGATGGACGTTAAACACCTCCTAAAATATTTATTCGTCATTTGTGTTTCTTCTTTTGAGAACTGTCTCTTCATTAGCCCACTTATTGATTGGTTGTGGGCTTTTCCTGGTGTTTAATGTTTAAAGCTATTTGTTCATTCTAGTTATTAATACCGCATCTGAAGCTGAGCTGGCCATGATTATCTCCCATTCTATAGACTATCTGTTCAGTTTGCTCAAAGTCCTTTGTTTCGTAGAAGCTCTTTCACATCGTGCAATCTCCTTTGACAATTGGGAGGGAGTGTTTCTTATGCTATTTAGGCAGCACAGAAATTTCCAGTGTAAACTTACTCCTTGAACTGTTTCCCATTGTAGATTGTAGTCCCAGTGTTTGGGGTTTTAAACTCATCTATGATTACATTTGAAAAGATTGTTTTGTGAGCTGAGAGACACAACTCTCACCCCAATCTTCTGCAGGTGGGTGTTCAGTTTTGCCAGCACTCTATTTTCCCAGTGTATTTGTGGCACCTTTATTGAAAATTATGTGGCCACAGCTGCGTGGGTTTATTTTGGGGTCCTTTTTTGTGATCCACTGGTCTAGATATTGTTTTTTGTGCCAGTGTCAGGCTTTGCCATTGTTCTGCAATATAATTTGAAGTCAGACATTGTGATACCTTCAGCATTATTGTTTCTGCTTAGGACTCCTTTGGCTCTCCACGGTTTGTGATTCTACATGAATTTTAGGATTGTTTTTCTGGTTATGTGAAGAGTAACGTTGTAATTTTGGTGAGTGTTACATTGAAGTTGTAAATTACTTTTGATAGGAGAGCCATTTGCACAGTTTTCTTCTAATGCAGGATAGTGAGAGATCTATCATATGGACAGGTCTTCTATAATGTCTTTCTTCATTGTCTTTGAAGGTTTTTTCTGTAGTTTTATGAGTATATTTGCTTTTCTTTGCAAACAACACTTTCTAGTATCGTGCATATCAAACTCAGCATTGACAAGTTTATGTTGGCATACTTGATCAGCTAAGATTGTGGAAATAGCCATAATTTTGTCTTTCTCTTTTCTAAGGTGTTGGTATTTATTTATATTACATAATACAGATGTCTATATATAGTCCTGGTGCCTTAATTTGGGAATGAAAGTCTATACGCTAAAGAGTGTCTACAGACCCAAAGATTGAACTGAACTCACATCAGGTTCACAGTGAAGTGTGTGTATGTGGTCTGTAAATCCATGCCAATGTTAATAACACCCACAAAATGCAAGTGCCAACCATGAATTTTCAGGCGATCCACCAGCTTAGAGATCTCAGTTCGCAGAGGAGCATTTCTTTGGTGTCTTGTTTATCCATTTCTCACAGTACCCAAGAAAGATAGCTGCTTTGAAGGAGCATTTCCAGAGTTGTACTCTTGTGATTCTCTTCTGCCAAGAAGTAAAGGGAATTCCCTTGGAGCACTTGATCACCGCAACATCTTTATCTGCTGGCCTGCAGCCACCAGACAGTGAACCTGAGTGGCGATAATATTTCTCATTCTCCTTGACATAGCCTACAGCTCCCTAGGGCATCACTGCTATCTGAGGCAGCGAGGTGTGTATGGGGCTCAGAGTTGACAAGCAGTGAGGCCAGTTTGTACTTGCTGTGATTCTTCTTTCAAGTTGATAGTAACTCAAAAGTTTATTTGCCACTTACTCTTTGTAGAACTCCAGGGCACTAATTTCTCAAGCCATTTTGAAAGGAGCCACGTATTGCATAATCATCATTGAAACCCAAGCTATGTACTAGGTGGACAATAGAATATCTTTTTCTGAGTTGAGGTGCTGATTTTATGATAACTTAGCCACTTCATGGTCGACGTTACATAACTAAACCTACTGCCTTTGGAAACTAAGGGGTGATGAGAAGCTGGGAGGGGTCTATGGATCCTAAAGAGTGCTTTCCTTTCTCTGCAGAATATTTTGAAGATATGATGAACCAACAGTTTCTGTTAGAGCACCATGTACACATTCTTGGGAAATCCTAGAGTTCTAAAGCATGATACATCAACAATGGCGAGACTTATGGATAAAACGGAGTTAAAACAGAGCCGACCAAAGATGTGTGATATGACCTAATTAATATTCTTAGAATAGGTAGGCCTAAGTAAAAATTTGAGTGCATTGAAGAGGCATGTCAAATTCCTTACAATGAGGGGCTACATATATCCATCAAATATTATATGTCTTTACCTCTAAAAGAAAAGCAAGTAGGTAGATAGGTGGGGGTATTGAGGCTGCTGGAGTTTTATAGATCAGATGCAGAGAAACATAAAGTTTCTCAGACATTTGTGGTCATACAGAGTGAGGAGCAGACAGACGAGTAAAATGTGCAAAGTACAGCCGTCTCTAGTCCCTCACTATGAGAACACGTAGTTTTGGCTCTGATTTACTACCAGCCCTTCGGGTTCTCAGAGAACTCCTGTAGGACCTATATAGTGCCTTCCTTATGATGATGTCATTGCTGAGATTGCTGATCCCGTAGCAGTAGTGTATGCTACAGTTGTGTTTTGGAGAAGGAATCTGATTTTGTCAGGGTATTTTAGTGATAATTCAACCAACTGAATCCTGGATGTTTTATGTGTGAAGAGTCTTGCTTCATTCTGAGCAATAGGACATGTATAGAGAGCAAAGTTGGGCCAGGGACCCAGACCATGTGCCAGCATGTCCTCAGCCCTGTGGATATTTGCACATCTTTATTTAGGATGATCTAGAGGTTCACACAGAAGGCTTCAAGGGAGGCTCACATGTACAAACTATCTTTAGCAATGTGATTTCAGGAAGATTCTCTGTCTGGTCTGGGTAGGATTATAGGAATGTAGTTCCTCCTAATGAAGCAGGATCCTTAGTCATAGCATCAGCTAAAGGTGGAACACAGAGCTCTCAAGTACCAGTGTTGCCCTTTAGAGGTCCCTAGCACTCTGGCTCAGATATTTCAATCCTGTCTTTTGCTACCTGAATAGGTGCTTGTTTGGAACATGACTCCTTCATTTACATGCATCTGGATATTTAGAATATCTATTTAGTATTTCAATATAAATTTAAAAATGATTACATTTTATTTATTTGCCTCTCTCTGTGTGTGTGTGTGTGTTTATTTGTTGGCATGCACATGCCACAACACATGTGCAGCTTGCAGAATTCAGTTCTTCCCTTCCACCATGTGGGTCCAAGAAATTGATCTCAGGTCTTTGAGCATGGAAGCAAGTACCCTTACCCAGGGAGCAAATCTCTGGCTTGAATGCTTGTGGTCATCTAGACAGGCACCCACCTACTTTCTGATGGATTGCCAGAATTAACATACAACCTGTGACTCTTTCCTCGTCATGCCATAAGCTCTTCTCAGGTCAACTGGTCTACAGAGTTTTCCTCCAATTACAGAGGGCATTTGAAGGGCATCTTAGAAGTGCTGGAAGTATAATGATTTCTAGTCTACATTCATCTACTGGGATGAGACCAGGTAGACTTCAGACAGACCCCTTTGGCAGCAGTGTTGGGAAGTCCAGAGAAAGGATTCCGGGAGACACAAATGCAAGCAAGACTCTAAGTTGAAATTCTGGTTCTTCAGTGAATCAGTTAGATGGGAAGTTCAAGAAAAGTTGAAATGATACTTACTTATGAGCCTTTATACCATAAGATCCCTTGATCTGTGGCTAGGCAACCTCTCATAGTTGTGTTCATCCTTGTGACACAGTGACAAGATGCTGTCATCTATGAAATCTATACAAGAGGACCATGCAGTTGAGATTTAAAATCCCACACACAAGTCTTGTAATATTTTAAGTAAGTTTACAAGGTGTTGTTGGGCCATGTTATAGCTATTCTGTGACATGTGAAGCTTAAGGCTACAGGTTGGATATTCTTAGAATATTATAGAAGAGAAAGAACAGAGTTCGTTGAACAGGAAGATAGTGCCAACTCTACCCCAAAAGAACGGAAGATGCATGGGAGCTGCTTCTCCTTGGCTTGCAAGTCCAGCACGCTCAGGCAAACAGTTCATCCGTCAGCCTTACAAGGATGAAGCAAAGAGGATTTCCACTCTCCTTCACTTCTCTGCTAATAGCTTCTGGAATCTGCACTGCAAGAGACACGGTAGTTCACTCCTCCCAGAAGCAAAGCATTGCAGTTATGGGGGAATTTCCCACAAAGTTTTCTACCATTTAGCTAGGTGAACAACTGACCCAGCCACATCCACAGTGCTGGGATATGAAAGCAGAGCTTGCTTCTTCAGTGGTCTAAATGACAACTAGGGATATATCCTAACACATAGTGCCACTTCCCATTGACCAAGTAGATTCTCCCACCTTGACGAACTCAGATATAGGTCCCCAAGATTTTCAGCAGAGCTTTGACCTTCAAAGAATTCTTTTCAAGGTTGTCCTTTCCTAAAGCTCATAGACATCTTGCAGCCACCCAGTGTCAGCCACTTAGACCTTTGTACCTTTTCAGTTTTGCAGGTTTTTTTTTTGCAAACTTCTGTTTCAGCTTTGTTCTTCTCCCCCCAACCTTATTCCTGGCACACTCAGAGGCACGCCAGGAAAGCACCGTTTCCCACAACATCTCTGTGTGCTTGGTCTTAATGCCATTCTCTTTCCCATTGTCCCCTCTTCCCAGGGGCGTCCATCATGGCAGCATCAAGCAACCCTACATTTCTCTAAATTTCGTATGTAGCTTATTGGCCTGTGTTAAAGGTAACACGGTTACACCATAAACATATTTATTTTGCCTTGAAAGCTGTTTAGAGAAAAGACTTAGCTCATAATAAGTTTCAATTATGAAAAAAGTTACAAATATGGCATCAAACTCTGTGTGGTGGCAAAGTTAAAGATCTATTTAATTATTGAGAATCAAGGAGATTCTGGGTGCCGCACCTTGCAGCTCACACAGGTAGAAAGCCTGAGCTGGGTTTGGGGCCTGCAGATACCTGTGCAGAGAACCGTTTATGAGCTGGGGTTTCATGAGGTTTAAATGTGAAATGGTATTATGCGTCTCTTTCATTTTAATAACCTAAAATGAGTAATTCACTCCTTAGAAGATTTGATAAAAAATCTTGGAAGTTTGCCAGTAGGCCCTGTGGGAGGAAGAGATGCATATTTAAAGGGGGATGAAGGGTAGAAAAGAAAAGAAAATCAAGAGGCAAAGACCCAGAAAGAAAGCAGTCTACACCTGTGTTGATCTCTGGACTACATTGAAACGCCTTGCCTGACATTGCTTTAAGGGCCTGGCTTTGAAACATCAGCAGGGCAAGTCTTCCTGAAAGGCCAGCCTGAAACTGGGTGCTTTTAAGAAAGAGCCCAAGAGCATGCACACTCCTTGCATTGTGCTCACCTCGGGTGACAGATCCCATGAACTTGAAGCTTGGTTCTGGATGTCAAAACACCTACCTGCAGTGGTGGTCGTTGCCATAGCAATGGCAGGGTGATAGCTAGCTAAATGATAGATAGGTGCTGAATAGATAGGAGATAAATGATCACATATGTCAGAAAAGGCCTTTGTGCCTAGGAAATTACAGAATTTTTTTCAAAAACAATTCTACTGTCAAAACCAAAAATAGATCTCTCTGCTTTCCTCCCACCCTGTGTGCATTCCTGTGCTTTTCCAAAGACGTCTCATCACAGTTATGATGTGTTCCATGCTTCCAGCTCTTTCCAGACTTCACAAAGGATGTAATCCTACTGTGGGAAACCAGCATCTAGCAATGGCCACTGAGTCTCTTTACATTAATAGATGATTTATTCATTCTTATTTTCTTTTGTTGCACCCCAGATATTTTTCATCTTACTTTTCTTTCTCTCTATTCTGTTTCCCCTCTTTTCTTTCTTTACCCTTGCTCGTCTTTGCCCAAGCACACTACCAAATCCATACTGGCAAATATGGAGACAGAACACCAGGGCTTTGTTCAGGCTACTCAAGTGCCCTACCAAGTGAGGTACATCCTCAGTCCCCAGGACTGCTTTACTTGAATGACCAAGAAGTGAGGTAGTGACATGGATCTCTACTCCATATTAACCAGTTCCTGGGGACTGGCTCTCCCTAGAGAATAGTAGCAGTATTTGTCTATTGAAAATGCCAAAGAGAGCCTTCCTTGGCCCAGTGACAGTAGTAGCCAGCTTTCCAGGGATGAATGGAGAGGGAACCCGCTTTCTCTGAACCTACTACAGCAGCTTATTAACTGGTTACTTGCTGTTTTCAGAAGATCGTAGTCCTAGGAGGAATCAAAAGGATCTTAGAATACAAAGAAAATTAGTATTTGTTGTTTATCCCTCAAATTTGAAATCATATTTCAAGTTTTAGCAAATCATTATTTTATCATTTTCTCGAGAGCACTAGCGGGAAACTTTGGCTAACAATGAGCCCAACAGTGGTGTCAGCTTGTGAAGAAGGACAGAGAAAAAAATGCGTCTCCATTTGCTTCGGTGTCATGAGGAAAGTGAGGAACAGAAAAGAAAATCAATCTATACAACCAGAATTTTAAAGAAGAAGGAGAGAGAAAAGGAAAGGTGCAGTTCTTAGGAGAGCTGTGACTGATTGCCGAACTAGAAAAAAAAAAGAACAAAATTGTTGTTCATAGTCTCTGAGCCTGAAAAAAAATCTGTCTTCTTGATTATTTGGTGGTCCCAAACACAGTTGTTGATAGAATGTTAGACTTTTATACTATTTGGCTTTATTTTATGCTATGTCCTCCGTGGGTTGTTTCTGGAAACATTACTGGGGCAACTGAGGATTCAAGAAATGATAGATGCTGGGTGGTGGTGGTGCACACGTTAAATCACAGCAGAGGCAGAAGCAGGTGAATCTCTGTGAGTTCAAGCCCAGCCTGGTCTTCAGAATTAGTTCCAGGATAGTCAAAGTTACACAAAGAAACTCCATCTCAAAAAATAAACAAACCAAACAAAAAAAAGAAAGAAAGAAATTATAGACATTGAAGGCAGATGCACACGCTTGGGAACTGGGACCAAGTGAGCTCTACTTGCTCAAATGGAGAGAATGGATGATGTAATCTGTAAACTGTGAGCATCTATTGTGTAGAGTGCCAGGGGGAGGGGCTAGGTGGTCAGCAGGAGAGACTAGCTAGTCTCTGGGAGACATCTCTACAGGAAAACAGTTTCAAGCTACAAATATCCAAAAGGAGGAAGCTGTGGTGCTGCTTTCTCTTCACACTGCCAGCATGGTCAGACTGGCTTGAATAATTCAGCCACCACTACAGCAGATACGAAGGTAGAAGTTGGGCACCAAGGAGTTGAGTTGGGGAAACAACTTACTTGCTTTGGTAATCAATTTTTCCACTTCCTAGACTTCTGTACCTTTTACCCAAGCTATTCCCTCTGTAATTATTCTAGTTTATCATCTGTTGCTCTGGTAAAATATCTTGACATAAAACAACAAAAAGGGGCTTATTTGGTTTCTTATTCCAGAGTTAAGAATAACATAGCAGAGAAGTCACGGTGCCAGAAGACAGAAGCATCTAGTTATATATGCAGTCAATAACTGAGAAAAATAAGCCAACTGATACAGGGCCTTCATGCTTGTTTGTTTTCTTCTCTCTAATACTGCTCTGAGCCTTGTAACTAGGCAATGACACTACTCACAGTGGGTCAAATATTCTTGCATCAACTATGATCAAGACCAACCCACATAGACATGTCTACCAGCCAACCTGATCTAGGATGCCACACAGACATGTCTTTCAGCCAACCCAATCTAGACAAGTCTTCATTTAAGAGTCTTCTCCCAGTGACTAGGGTGTGTCAAGTTGATGTTTAAAAATTAACCCTCACAATAATCCGTGATCTTCCCACAGCTAGATATGCCCTTCAACCCTAAGCTGAACAACCTTCAACCCTAAGCAACCTCAACATTAGCGTCACCTCTTCCTGAAATGACCCAGTGTTGATGGGTATGCTGCATCTCTGCCAGATTGTTGGTTTTCTCTCTTTCTATGCATCTGTCAACACATTCAGGTTGTAAATATGTATAAAGATCCACATGTCTGTCTGTATCCCTAGTTATAAGAAGACCTGAAATGCAGAGACCACATGTGACACATTTACATGCTTCAGGAGGATGCAGACGTTTAATATGGATCTAGAAACATTTATTGATTCATCATTTTGGCCAGTGAAGATGTTATATATGATGGTTTTAGCTTCTTAAACAGTCAAATTTGACTTAATTAAAAGATAGTATTTATTCCTTCATCAAATGCAACATCAAAGCAAACTTGAAAAGCATTTCCTGGTCAGGTTAACTGACAAATATTTGAGGTTTTTCTACCCATGGGAACAGGTTATGTTCCCTGTAAGCTCTGCCAAAAAATAATATACACATTTGCAGACCAAATTATTTCAGTTTGTTTCTTTTCTTCACAGAGCTTTGCAGTCATAGCTTCAATTTGTGTCTGGAAGCACATAGGGAGACATAGCCATAGAGTCTCAGTAAGAGTGTTTATCTACGAGTGAGGGCTTCCAGAATTGGTGCTGCCTTGCCTACAGGCTTGAACTATAGGAAGCAGAGGTGATTTCTAGGCCCCGGGTAGCTCTGGTCATTCTATGTGCTATTCCGTAGCAGTGGTCGGTCAACCGGCTGTCATGAGTTGTATACTACCTGAGTTCTGGTGACGTCTCTATGGGAGCATCCAATTATAGGGAGCAAAATGTGGCAGCCTATGACATGGACAGAGATGTGCTACTTAAGAAAATGTTGGTAGTTGGGACAAAACTGATCCATGTCTCCAATCACAGTAACCTTATTCCTAGCACTAAGTTTTTATGCTATGGAAGCACCATAGGTATAAACAATCCAAGATAATATACAAAAGAACCAAATAATTGCAAAATAATGAATTTACAAATCTATTGTCATTTCAAACTAACAGGATTGTAAGTTTAGGATGAATAACTTATGAGCACTGCAGTCCTGAATCCTAGAGACCTTGACCGCTACCTCTTACATCCAGCACAGGCCAGATTCAGCATAGGTTGTGGGGCTGAGAACATCCTTACCCCATCGTTTCTGTTGTGTCGGGGTGGCTGAAGTCTTTCCCAATGAAATGTCAGGAAGTCTTGCAAAGCATCATTGGGATGAGACCTGAACCTTCCCCATTCTTGAACTGTTTCAACAATTGCAATAAGGACATGGTGAACTTCAGATTGAATGGTACGCTAGGAACTCCTGATATGCCACCCTCCAAAGGCGACCAGAAAACTGCATCTTCTGTCTATAGTTAGTCATGTGGTTTCCAGACATCTGCCAAAACAAGCATGAGGGCACTCAAATACAACAACAAAATCCGTCTTTAAAATACCCCCATCCTGAGTTTTAGGCTTGCATGGTGAGCTCTTCAGGTTTACTTTTCTTCTTTCTGTTGATTGATAAGCTTTCCTGGAGCAGCTGTCGTGTTGACCGGAGGCAGTTACAGTTTATATTATTCAGTAAGGAGGAGCTAGCAGGAGTGTCTGTGTGGGTAGCACAAAGATCCTGAGGGTGTGTCCCAACTGAACAAAGCACAAGGATCCCTCAGGCTCTTGCAGCTGGATATTTTCTATCCAGGTGTTTTTTTCCACGATAGCTGAAAAGAGGTCTGTAGCCTTGAGCATCCACAGCTACTGAGTGTTCCTAAAGTGGGATTTGTACTTGAGGGGTTGGTTCTGTTTTGTCTTTTCCAGGGGTATTTTAAGTTAATAATATATAGTAAAAGCAAGAAGAAGAAACCTGGGAAGTAATTGGATAACAAGAGTGTGAGATTCATCAAGAAAACGGACCTAAAAAAAACCAAGAACATGTGCACTCAGCAGTGAGGAAACGGACCTGTGCTCCAAACTCTTTATTTCTGCTCCCCTTGATCTCTACAAGAGCTGTGTAAAGTTGACATTATTGTCTTTATTTTAATATTTGAAAAAATGTTCAGCCAAGTGTGGAGACTCTGAGGCGATCTGATGTTTGATAATTGGATTTGAGATTTAGATTCGGCCTCATCTCCAACAATGGTTAATCCTCAGAGCACACTGCAAGCGTCACCTACTGTAGTGAAAGGGGAGCAGGCCTGCTTTTTGTCCTGCCCAGCTCCTGCAAGGCTAGCTTTACACCCGAAATAACAACACACAAATTGTA
>LOJH01002463.1:18032-32596 GCA_001685095.1 Ellobius talpinus
CAGCAGCAGCAGCAGCAGCAGCAGCAGCAGCAGCAGCAGCAGCAGCAGCAGCATGCTTGGTTGTCTTGAAACCAGTAGTTTCTTAGGACCACTATATTAGTTGTGCTTCTGCTACTAACATAAACTACTCCAAGAAAATTATCTTAAGGAGGAAAGAAAGGGGGTCTGGCACCTGAAGTTTAGCTTAGGGTTGGGGTAGACACTAGGTTACAGTCTATCAGTGCGGAGAAGTCAAGGCAACAGGAACCTGAAGCAGTCAGTGACATTAGAACCACAACCAAAAACAGAGCCAGAGAGACAGTTCAGTGGGTAAAGTTGTCTGCTGCAAAATCTGACGTCTCAGCTCAATCCCTCGGACCTGCTGGTGGAAGGAGAGAACTGACTCCTGCAGGCTGTCCTTTGGGCGCCACATACTGTGCTATGAAATGAGCACACACACACACATACACAATAAATATGTTAGAGTGTATCAAATTATAGAGTTATTAATATACACATGCCTTGTTCAGCTTACTTTTTCCACTCTTATACAACCTGGGACCCCTTACCTAGGGAATGGTGCTACCCACAACTTCCCTCCTCAACAATCAATAGAGTTCCCCACAGATATGTCCACCCAGCCTGGATACTCCTTCCTTGAGACTCCCTTCCCAAGTAATTCTCCCTTGTGTCAAGATAATTAAAACAAGCCATGGTAGATCACTTACCATACATTTCAAGAGTCCCTCTGAAACCTTGGATAGTACTGAGTCCTGTATATTCTGTATTGTTTTGACCTATAACACAATGCCTATAATAGGGTTTAATTTATAACTTAGGCAAAATAAGATATGAATAATAATTCATGATAAAATAGAGTACTATTTAAATTTACTATAATGAAAGTTATGTGAATGTGGTCTCTCTCTCAAAACTTCTTACACTGAAGATGCTTCTAGTGCTCAGGTGGGAGGGTGTGATACGAGAGAAGCTGATGATGTGAACCACAGGAAATTATGCAGGGGTTGTGATACAGGCATTGCGATACCATGACGGTGGATGTGACAGCCAAAATGACTGGGTGATGAACAGGAGGGCAGAACATACAGCATGGAGAGCGAACAAAGGGATCGTTCCCATTCCAGGGGTGAAAAGGGTGGGAGAGCCTGATAGTTCAGATTAGTGCGCAATTTAGGATTTATGGGATAATGTACCACTTAGGATTATGCTTGTTTCTGGAATTTTTCATCTAACATTTTCGGACTAGAGTTGTCTGTAACCATGACACCTAAACCAAGAGGATATGGGGAGGGAAGGAGGGAAGTAATATACAATGGAATACTCTTTCGTTTCTATTTCATGCTTCTTGTTTTAGGTCTTTTTTCTATACAGCTGAATCTAATCTTAACTTGTGCTAACCATGAGCATCAAGTCTTCAGGATGAGAAAGGGAGACACATACCAGGAACTGACAGGTCAGTAGGACAAACAGTCAGAGTCTAGACCTTTGCCCTTACATTTTATGAATGAAGCAGCCAGTTCCCTTGAGCTCAGTCTGGAGTCCCATTGGTTGATGACCAAGCAAAGCTATCTATGTTGACTGCCTACCAGGTATGATCATCCGGCTGCCCATTAACTCCAAGGATAGCTATGGATATGACCCAACGTATTTGTAGACGACGACACGATGTTGCAATGTCAAAGACTGGGCAGCCCTGGGCTCTACACTGTGCCTGGCCCTGTGGTACAGGGATAGTTACTAGGTCCTTGAGTCCTAATGTTGGGACCATTTGGAGTCCTGGCCTCCAGCTGCTCTTCCCTGCTAGTGATCTTTACTTTCCTTCTGATTTGAGTTACTGAAAGCTGTGTCAAAGTTGTTTACCAGTTCTGCTTCATGAGCACGTGTTGCCTTGGCCTTGAGGATCAGAGGATAAGGTTTTCACCTGTTGGCCCACTTAACTGCTGGGTATATAAGCCTCCGTGGTGCTGTTGAATAGAGGGCTTCTTACCAGTGACTAGAGGTTCATGTTTCTATCTCTCTGTCTGTGTGTCTTTGTGTGTTTCAATCTCCAGCCCCTTGCCTGAAGCNGTTGCCTTGGCCTTGAGGATCAGAGGATAAGGTTTTCACCTGTTGGCCCACTTAACTGCTGGGTATATAAGCCTCCGTGGTGCTGTTGAATAGAGGGCTTCTTACCAGTGACTAGAGGTTCATGTTTCTATCTCTCTGTCTGTGTGTCTTTGTGTGTTTCAATCTCCAGCCCCTTGCCTGAAGCTCACAAACTGTATGGTAGCACTGCATCCTAACATTACTGTGACACTGTAGCATAATCCCCTTTGACAGAGGAGTGCATGGTGCCCCCCATAGCCTTGTCCCAGAGTCACACAGCTGTACCTGAGAAGAAACTTCAGACCTTTGTCATTTAATTTCAAAGCTCCTTCTCTTCCTTTTTTTTTTTTGCCTGCTTGATGATTCCCGCCTTGCTGTGGTTCCTTATGTTGGGGAAGCCTCAGAAGTAAATAGATAGTCTGAGCTGATTACCCTCAGTTTGACGATTTGTCAGACCAGCTCCTGAAAAGTAAAATAGACAGAGGTAGGCTTTTTCCCCCTCTCTCTGCCGTTCTGGACTTTGCTTAAAAATAGGCATAACCCTGTGTTTTTAAAAGCCATGCTTCTGTCCTTGTGGGTCAAATGGGATACAGGTATGTTGGAGAAAGTCAAGATTACATAAAAATGAAAATAATGGTTTTCTGTGTGTGGTAGTCACACCAGGAAGACTTAATTGCAAGCAGCAACCTGCCCTGCTCACAGCTCTACCCAGCACATGGAGACACTGGGATGTCAAAATGACCTGAACTCTCTGGGACAGGTTTCTCTTAGCACCAAACAACTAGGTAGGCCTGAGGGCCTGGAGGCAGAAGCCTAACTTGGGAGTAGGACAGACCTACTCCCATGGTGACAACCCTTCTTGTTCACTCACAGTAGGTAGGACTGTGGATGGCATGCTGCTGAGCATGCTCGTAAGCCCTGGAGGTCTCGGTAGGCTATTTGGAAGGCAGGTAGGACCCTATCGTTAGAGTACAGGGTGATAAGAGCAAGCGTACATCTGGTGGTCCTTGGTAGATCTGTTAGGAAAAGGGCCTGAGAGGACGGCTCAGCCAGTGAAGGGCCTGCCTTGTAAGCATAAAGACCTAAATTCAATCCCCAGCATCCTCATAAGTGTGAGCCTGTAACACTAACACTGGGAAGGAAGAGACTGGCAGACTCTTAGGTCTCCCTAGCCAGCCAGACTAATTGGATCGGTGAGTAACAGGTTCAGTGAGAAACCCTGTCTCAAAATATAAGGTGAAGAAACATTTGAGGTAGACACCTGACATTGATCTCTTGCCTACATACACATAATAATAATAACAATAATAGTAATAATGATAATAAAAGGGAAGTCAATGCTGTTTTCAAGATTGGCGATCTTCTACTTGAAGATGTCCATCAGCCGTGCTATGCCTCCAGCTGATGTCACATCACCTCTCAATGTCCATCAGCCCCGCTGTGCCTCTGCCTGACATCCCATCACCTCTCAGTGTCCTTCAGCCCCGCTGTGTCTCCGCCTGAAGTCCTGTCACATCCTCTAACTCTGGCTCTCCTGCCTTCCTCTCTCTGTGTGTAAATATGTGAGAAGTATGTGTGCCCACGTGTATAATGTGTGTGTGGAAGCAAGGTCAACCTTGGTATCATTCCTCAGATGCCATCAACCTTGCTTTTTGAGACAGCGTGTTTCATTTGGCCTGGATTAGTCTATTATGGTTTGACTGGCCAGCAAGTCCAAGGGTACACCTGTCTCTGCTTGCCTAGCACTGGGTTTACAAGTGTCCACCACCATACCTGGCTTTTTTGTGTGGATTCTGGGAGTCAAACTCAAGTCCTCAAGCTTGCATGACCATCTCCCCACCTCCTTCATTCTTCCTTAAGGACCTGTGGGATTATTTTGGGCCATGTGGGTCATCCAGGATAATCTCATCTCAAAGCCCTAATTTAGACATTCCTACAATCTTTTCCCTATGTTAGACAACATGGTTTTGGGATCTGTGGATTCAGATGGGGACTTTTTTGGCTGATATTTTTTTTCTGCCTACTTCAATAAATACTCAGTAAGACAAAACCATAGCCACTGATTTTGTTTTAGACTAATTCAGGACGTGAGGCGGTTTGAATGAAAATGGTTCATAGAGAGTGGAAGTATTGAGGTGTGGCCTTGTTGGAGGAAGTGTGTCACTGTGGGTGGCCTCAAGTTTCAATGCTCAAGCCAGGCCCAGTGTCGCTTTCTCTTCTTGCTGTCTGCAGATCCAGCTGTAGAACTCTCAGCTACCTCTCTACAAACCTGTCTGCTTGTGTGATGCTGTGTTTCCTCCCATGATGATAATGAACTAAACCTCTGTACTGTAAGCTAGCCCCAGTGAAATGTTTTCCTTTATAAGAGTTACCATGGTCACGGTGTCTCTTTACTGCAATAGAACCCAACCCAAGACAGGAAGAATGATCAGGGACAACCTTTTCTCAGATTTTCATTAGACTAGAGACTGGGGATGCCCACAGTGTGGGAAAGCATGGAGTTCTGAAACCAAGAAACCCACAATGATGGACTGTACCCTCAAAATATGAGCCAAAATAAACCCTCCCTTCCTCCCTTTCTTCCTTCCTTTCTTTTTTCCTTCCTTCCTTCTGTCCTTCCTCCTTACCTCTTTCCTTCCTTCCTTCCATCCATCCTTCTGCCCTTCCTTCCATCCTTCCTCCCTCCCTCGCTTCTTTCCTTCCTTCCTTCCTTCCTTCCTTCCTTCCATCCATCCATCCTTCTTTAATCTGCCTTTATCAGGACTTTATAGTGGCAAAGGAAAAAGTAACAAATACATTTTGCTAAAATCAAAATGTCACACACTCAGCCACTTCCACAGCAGCAGTATAAACGATACTATAACCCAGTGGTGGAAACAGTTCAAGTGTACACCGAGAGACAAAGGCATAGACGAGATGTCATCTGTACTTAAAGCAGAATACCTTAGTTCAGCCTTGAAAAGTAAGGAAGCTCTCACACACGCTCCCATATAGGTGAGCCTTGAGGACATTATTCTAAATGAAACAAGCCAGCCTCCAAAGGACACATGCGGTAGGAGTCTACTAAGGTCAGGTCTCTAAGTAGCCAAATTCATGGAGGAAAGAAAGAAAAAAAACAGCGGTAGCTTTCACAATCTAGAGGGGGTGGAAAGCAGGAAGTGAGCGTTTGATGGAGACAGCGTTTCAGTATGGAAGGAGGGAAGGAGATGGGGAACAGTGGTGGTTACTTGCTGGACGGTGTGACGAGGGTTAGTCACTGTGTGCTTACACATGGGTAAGATGATGAACTTCATGCTATGTATACTTTACTACAATCTGAATTCTTCAAACTTATTTGAAAACAAAGTCTATCGCAGATTATTCTGCTCTGGATGATAGAGATGTGATCAAACTCTTAAAAGAGAACCAGTCACATAGCAGAGCCGAAGAAAGAATAACCCCATGGCTGGTGTCAGGTCAGGGCATCTTTCAGGGACTGGAGTGGTCATAGAAAGTGGAGTAGGCAGCCAGGGTCAGTGACTGAGCTGTGATGTGCTTATGTGTTCAGGTGAGGAGGGAGAGAGTAGGAGGCTAGCGGCTGCTTCTCGTCCTCGCTGTGTGTTTCTAAGGATCTCCCTGTGTCAACTCCCAGAGTTGGTCTCTCCTATTCCCATCCTGGGATCAAAGCGACCCTGCCCTCCACAGGAACCCCTTGTTTATTTCCTCAGCTTCCTGATGACCTAGTTTTGTGTCCCCGAGCTTTCTTCCTACTCTCCCAACCTCTGGTCCATCTCACTCCTGCTGTGTTGGAAGGAAAACGCTCTGACCTTCCATTCCAGATGGTGGCCCTTGGGCCACATGCCGGTGGGAGCCTAGCCAGGCCCCTACTCCCTGTCCGGCCTTATTCTGTGACTGTAGGGGATTGCCAGAATCAGGGGGCATGAGTGGTCCTTTGTTTCTCCAGTCTTCCTGAGCAGGATCCCTCCTGGAGCTAGCTAGGGCAGTCAGCCATATGTGTCTCACTTGGGAAAAATAATCTCAGCAGTTTATTCTGATTATAAGCAATATGCAAACATGCAGTGGACAGACTTGGGTATTGCAGAATGCAAAAAAGAAAAAAGAAAAGAAAAGAAAAAAGAAAAAAGCTCCGAAAACCCTACTCTTAAAAAATTAGCCATATTATCTTATCTAAGGAAGGAAATCCTAAGCATTGTCTGGATACAGGTGTCCCTTGCTGAACACTTGTGTTTCGTTCTACAAGACCTTGTCCCCCTGGGTCCCCAAATCTGGGAAGCTCAAGTCTCATATAAATAGTGTAATATCTGCATATAATCTTTTCCCTTCCTGGTATGCACTTTAAATCATGTTCACATCACTCATAATCCCTGATACAATGTGAATGCTGTGTAAATAATTGCTGTATAATATTTTTTGGGGGACAACAATAATAAAAAGGGCCCTTTTATGCCCCATGCAGACACTATTTTTTCCCAAACATTTTCCCCAGTTGATTGAATATACACACGCAAAATCCACACATCTGGAGGATGAACTGCTCCTTCTCAATATGTTTGACTGTGCAGGGGGTGTATCTTATCATTCACATATTTATACACATGACAACATACTTAATAATATAAACAATAACAAATACGATATGATATATTTGTGCATATACATTTGCTTTCTTAGAAGCTGTTTTCCTTATTTATTTATTATGTGTGTGTGTATGTGGTGTGTGAATGCATGCATGTTTGCACATATAAGCGTATGTGTGTGCAGGTGAGGGGGTGAGTCAGGAAGCCAGAGGTTGCCACAGAACATCTTCTTTAATCGCTCTTGACTTCATTTACTGAGGCAAGATCTCTGGCGAGCTCACTGATCTGTTAGTCTTGCTAGCCAGTATGGTCCATGGATCCTTGGTCTCCACCTCCCCAAGTGCAGGGATCACAGGCAGCTGCCATACCTGCCTGGCCTTCACCTGAGTACTAGGGATCTGTACTCTGGTCCTTATGCAGGAAGTTCATCATCCATTAGGTCATCTGTCTGTGCCCATCAGAACTGCCTTCTTGTCTGGGTCGGCACTGCATTATGAACTTATTTCTTTGCCATGCTGCCATGGATTGTGTTCATCAGTATTCCTTACCCTGCTTTCCCCTTCCTCCCCTTTGCCCCACAGTGCTGGGGTTGGAACCCGGGGCCCTGTTCATGCTAACAAGCATTCTAAACTAGACTTCAAGTCATTCCATATCCCATTACATGATTGTACAGTATCCTACCATGTGGACAGTCCCTTGTTCAGAATTCCTTAAATTGGGGTCCATGGATCCTTGAGTGTTTATAAGGAATCCTTTGTTGATGGCAGAAATTTTTTGGAGTCATATTTTATAAAATATAAGCAAAAAGCACCAGGTAGAAAAATCAAGAATTTCCCAATGGGTAAAGAACCTGTGTAAGGTTGAGGTTTGAAGAAATGAACTTCGGGCATCTGGATGCTGGGGTAATACTGTTCCCAGTGAGCTTGCAGGGAAATAAGTTTCTTGGATGGCGTGAGAGACATGTTGGTTAACTGCCTTCTTCCTCATTCATGGAATGGAATTGAGGCGCTTTGTTCATGACATGGGCAGGTTTGTCCCTTGATAGAGCTGAGCCACAGCAGTTACTGGGTTATTGTAAGGTGCAATCAGATATATTTATCTATTGTTACAGGGCTATTGTCCAGGTGCAATCATATGTATTCATCTGTTGTTACTGGGCTATTGTCCAGGTGTAATCAGATATATTCATCTGTCGTCTGCTCATTATTTTCTCCTCTCATCATGCACTTACAGAGGATTCATAAGTTGTGTTTTGCTATGTAGCAAATGACCTCAAAGTTGAGCAACTGAAATCACAATAAGAAGTATTGTCTTTTCTGACTTCTGTGGGCCATGAATCCCAGAGGAGCTTAGCTTGGTGGTCCTGGATCAGGGTCCCACATGAGATAGAGTCCATGAGGTCAGGTAGAATAGCTTATGACTAAGGACTTGAATCCATCCTCAGGTTCTTCTCTCACTCCCGGGTTTGGAGGACTCCTCAGTTCCTTACCACGTGGCCCTCTCTAGAGGGCTGCTTGAGTGTCTTTACAACATGGTGACTGGCTTGCCCAGAGTAAACTGAGAGAAAGCCAAGATGAAACAAGGATTATGCTTATGACCTTGCCTGAAGAGTCACACTTATCATTTCTATAATATCTTGATCACCAGTGAGTCATCCTCATTCAAGTTAGCCCTAGCTGACATACGCAGGGATGTGGCTATCAGAATTCAGGGATAATTGGGTACCACCCTGGGGGCCAACTATCACTATGTCAAGCCAGACTGAGTGCTAAGGACAGAAATGGAATGAGATGGTTTTGCATCTAGGAAAATGATGGTGATGCTGATGTGTACAACTGTAACGACACTCGATCTCTGGATGAAGGTCACCTTAAAGGTGTGGCCACAGAGATTGTCCTTAGCCTGGAAGTAACCCCTGCCTGCTATGAACACACACACAGAGCACTATGATGCTAACAGGAACTGTCTATGATGAGCAGAATCAGTGTTCAAGTTTATGGTCTACAAGCTATTTCTCTCTCTGTGTGTGTGTGTGTGTGTGTGTGTGTCTGTGTGTCTGTGTGTGTGTTTGAGAAAAGGTCTCACTCTACAGCCCAGGCTAACCTCCACCCCACTGTATAACCTAAGCCAGCCTTAGACTCAATACAATCCTTCTTTAGCTTCCTGAGTGCTACAGAGATTACAAGTATGTGCTATCATGCCAAGTTTAGTGTTAGTTTTTATCAGAAAGGCCGTTTGTTTTCTAGTCAGACAGTTGGTGTCTTCAACTGTTGGCTCTGAAGCAATGAAGAATCATAATTTGCTCTGTATCTAGGGTCCAGTGCTTCACCCAGAAGCCCTTCGACTCTTGCTCTCATGGATGTCTATAATGCTTCCTAGGGCAGCCTTAGATCTCCAGGACTACAGACAAACACCACTCCGGGATCCCCCTCTTCCCTCTGTGACACTTAAATGGACCTTTCCTCCAGCCATCGGAAAACAGCTTTGTCTTCTAATGCTTTGTGTACAGAATCTATAGTCTATTCTGGAAGAAGAATGTGTTTCTTAAGTTTTAGAATGAAGAGAGTACTCATCACTTGGTGAGAAATCATCCTTGTGGAAGTGTGGTTCACTGAGTTCCATGAAGTAGAGGGAAATGAGATGTCTCCTGAGATTCTTGGAGGAGAAACCCTACCCTTTGGAAACTATGGTTTATAACGTTGACTTTTCCTAAGTCCCCACAGGCCTTGTCCCCCTCCTCCATAACTTTCTTCGATGCCCTAAGTCCTTACTAGCCCTACTGTTAGAGGTTTGCACACGTCTGCTTACTTTTAATGGTTGCTTAAAAAATCATGGCTAGGCCTCACCTGAGCCTCTCTGCATCCCATCCTGAGCTGTGTCCACTGAATCTCTGATGGATACCCAATTAACAGTCGGATCTCCTCTACCCTGGTCTTGGCTAAAATGATCCACCTGCTGCTCCCAACTGTCTGTCTCCAGGGCTCAAGTGGAGCCTGCCCTTCCTCAAATCTGAGACATGCTCATGGACTATTGGAAGGGTTGACTGAACTCTATCTTTTGTTGGCTTATCTCTTTTCCTGTGTTAGTTGAGAAATCCATCTGATGCTCCCCAAATGTCAGAGCCCAGGAATTACATGCCAGGACTTCGTCTCTCTAAGGGAAGAAGCCCTAATATCTTCGGCTGTTCACTCTCCATTTGAATAGTATTCAATCTCTTTGCCCTCCTTGCTGCAATCCTTCAATGTGCTCCAATCTCTCTGTCATCTATCTCAGATGTTTCCCAGAACCAAGGGCAAAATTCCAGCTGCTGCTGGCCTGAGCAGAACAGAATCTGCTCCCCTTGGTGAGGCTGAAAATTTCTTCCCATCTTGGCAACCACATCACACCAATGCCGCTCGCTGATCTGTGGGCAACAAAAACTCTACCATGTGCTCTTGTTAAATCATGTGTCCCTAGACCCCCACACCCTGTACAAGGATATGATCTAATGTTTGTTTACCCAAGAGCTCTTCTTGCACAATTCAGCCATGGTCTCTATCTCTTGAAGTGACTGAGACTCCAGAGTTGGCCATCTGGCTGTCCCTCTGGCTTTGGATCAATAATCAATTTGATCCTCATATTTTCTAGAGCTTGGTCCAAGTCATTGATAAACATGTTGAATAGAAGTGGACACATGACACAGCCCTGTGCTACTGAAAATCTTTCTGGGGTCAGAGCTCACATATTGATGGCCCAGCTGCCAAAAGAGGCTTTCAGATGTGCTGTGTTTGTACTTAATAATATTTTATATTTTTTTAACCTTTGAATTAGTGGCCAACACTAATTTTTTTTAGCTTCTCCTGAACAATTGAAGTTATGTCAACACCAGAACCACAACCCAACAGCTGGAACAGCTGTATACAGTTATGTAGGTTATAGACTGCACATTCTACCTGGGACTCGTGTAATGAGCTCATCTGGTAGTCAATACATAGGCTCTCCATTTGGCCTCTCTTCCAATTGTCCCCTGTTATCAGGCAAATACGCCTACTTATTGACAATATCTGTCTCATTCCTGAAGGTCTCCATTTAGCAGATTCTATATCCTGTTTATCAGCATCCTTTGGGTACAATCTGTCAGCTGGTTATAAATCTAACTAATTGCACCATTTCCCAGGCTGTGTAATCTCCCCAGATTTTATGAGGGCTTTTGCCAGATGTTGTATAAAGCTTGGTTATTAGCGTCCGCTGCGTGTCCTTGACGTGCCAGACTATTAGGACGGAAGGAAGTGGAGCTGCAATGACCTTGGCTCAGCTTAGTCTTGGGAATCTGTGTATTTACTTCATGAAGAGCAGAAGCACTATCCTGAAAACATTGTTTTTAGGTCTTTGGAACTGAAACAGGCATTTGTAGTCAATTCACCAAGCAAGCACACAGAACGATGTCTCCTTATCCTTGGTAGCTATTAGGGGTGCACTATAAATGGAGTTGGAGCTTTTCTTTTGTCTTGATTACCCGGTCCCAAATAATCACACAAAAGCTTATATTAATTATAGAATGTTTGGCCTATAGTTCAGGCTTATTACTAACTAGCTCTTACAACTTAAATTAACCCACTTCTATTAATCTACATTCTGCCACCTGACTTTGTGGCTTTACTTATCCTCTAGCACATCTTGTTCCTCTGGAGACTGGCTCACACCTCACTCGACTCCACCCTTCTTTCTCCCTGTATCTCCGTATGGCTTTTCCAAGCCTTATTCTGCCTGGCTATAGAGCAATTCAGCTTTATTATTAACCAATGGGAGGAATACATATTCACAGTACACAAGAAGGATTATTCTCACAGCAATGTAATTTTTCACCTTTCATTTGCAGGTCCTTTGGCTCTTCTCAATAAGGTCTGATTTGGAATCATTTTACCAGATCATACTGGACTCCTTCAGATCAAACCCTTGGCTGTGATTGTCTGTCCAACTAGACTCAGTAAGTGTTTCAGGTTATCTCCAACGGGTGCCTTTTCATCAGCACTCCCAATGAAACCCCTCTGTAGTCATTCTCTTCAAGTATGCCTTTCTTCTAGGGTATGCCTTTCTTTCACTAGGGTCATGTGGACTGCTAGGACCATGGTCAGAGCTACAGGTTTACAAGCTCTCGGTTCCAGAGGGGCTTTTTGAGTTCTACTCTCTGCTAATATGTAGTGCCCAGGGCTCCAGTACCATGCTCCTGGGCCTTTGCCCCCCCACAGCCTCCAGGCACCTCTTAGATCTGCAATGTGAATTATCTCAGCTATTGCATGTAAGCCAAGACAGCACCAGATGCTAGCTAACTCCCAAGATAAGGAAAATAAGGTACTTATTGCTTCCTTTACATGAAGTAAAGGCAGGCGTGTGCAGTTAGCTACTTACTGGCTTCATTCAAATGAGGATGCAGGACACTCTCCCTCTGTCTCAAGGCTGTACTTTCTTCAAACCTGGCTAACTGGAAGTTTCCAAACCCAACCTTGTGTGTCTTGATTCTGCAGTTCCACCCAACACAAGATGCTGAAGAGTGGCACCTAGTTGTGGATGCAGGGAGCAGAGATGGTGGTAATGATATTGCTCAATCTCTGGAAGTTTCCTTATGATTTGAAAGCCACTTTCATCCATGCTAGCCCAATATTTTCCTTCCTTTAGTCACCCAGAAAATATTGAGAACTTACTACATACCACAAGGTCTGAGGTGAGTGGTATGTAATGGTCCTCTTGGTCCTCAGAAGCATCTGTAGATACTGTTGCTCACATTTGCCTCCTCCAGCAGTCCCCCTGGCTGACCCGATGAGAGCCATTGCCTGCCACCTATACTGTGACTTAGCCCATCTCTTGGGCTACACGGTTTAAACTTCTGAGTCACTGTGATTCTTTCCTTACACATTTATCCCATTGTCAGACACTATGTGAGTCACCAGGGACACCATAGCAAGCAAGAGAGATGCTGTGTTCAAGTCCCTATAAGGCAGACTATCCTTTTATTTCCTCTTGAAAGCTGTTGAGACCATTGAAATCAGAAAGGCAAATGGCCTGCCTATAGTAGGACCCCAAGTGACCAGCACATGGAGGCTAGGTGCAGGATCTCCTACTTGGGTCATTCTACACACGATGATGACAGTACTGAAAATTAGTTCAAGTCCTCAGGGCTGATTTCAGAAAGAAAACAAATCTGGGTAAAGCACACATATCAAGTGTCTGGCCTTGATACTGTCTTTGGATTTGTCACAGTGATGATCTTCTTGGCTCTCCTGCTTGAGGAACGTGGAGCTGAAAGGCAAGTGGGGACTCCCTGTCTGTGCCTCCCACTTGGAAATCACACTTTGTTTCTTATTACACCAAAGAAGCATGTTTGTTATAAAAAGATCTGATAACAGAGGACCTAAGAATCCTTTGCTGTCATCTTCCTGCTAGTCAGATGGTTTTGTGACCGACAAAATATCCAAGAAAAGAAACCCAAATGAGGAAGAGGGTTTTGTTTGTTTGTTTTTGTTTTGTTTTAGCTCATGATCTTAGAGGCCTCTGTCCAGGGTGGGCTAGGTCTGTGCTGAGACAAGGCAGAGCACCGGGGTGGGAGGGCGTGGCAGGTGGGACACAGCTATCCACTTTACAGTGGCCAGAAAACTAAAGGTAACAGAAGGAGATCTCTTGACAGGCACCTCTCCAGTCCTGACTTCCTCCCACATCCTAACAGTCCCTTCAGCTCTGAATTCACCGAGGGATTAATCCATGAATGAAAATTAGAGAATTTGTGATCCAATCAACCCCTCCCAGTAATTGGCTAAACCAACTGCAGATCCAGCCTTCAACAGATGGGCATTGTGGATTAGCTAGTTTTCTGGTTGCCGTGATAAAACACTATGATCAAAACTGGTGTATGGGAGAAGACACTTATTTTGGTTTACAAATCCAGAGGGGCAAAAATACATTATGGTGGGGGAAGCATGGCAGCAAGTGGCAGGCACAGCAGCCGGAGCAGGAAGCTGAGAGATCACATCACATCCAGCAGCAGGAAGCAGAGGAAGCAAGCTAGGAGTACGGCAGGACGACCTACTCCCAAAGCCCACCCAGTGACACATGTATTCCAGCAGGGCTGCACTGTCTGACCCCACCCCACACAGTGTCACCCACTGGGCACCAGGTGTCCAAATACCTCAGCTGTGGAAAACACACTTTCATCCAAACCCTGGCCATCATCACTCGGCTAGAATTGCTAGTAACAGTGGGATCTTTATAGTTTGATTTATCTCTCCCCTTGACCTCAAATTCAAACGTTGAATCCCTTTCACTCAATGTAACTGTGTTTGAAGATTGGGCTTCAAAAAATAATCTGAAGTAAATGAGATCAGAGGGTGAGATTCTAACCCATAGGATTGGGCAACTTTCAAAGAAGAAAGTTGGGTGTGGTGGTCAATATGCGCCTGTAACCCCAACACTCTCGGGATGTGCCAAGTCAGCCTTGGCTAGACACTGAGACCGCATCTCAAAACAAACAAGCAAACAGAACATGCATGCACAGAACATAAGGACTATTGGAGGTAGCTCAGTTAGCAACATTCTTTCCTAGCACATACTTGAAGCCCTGGGTTTCATGCCCAGCACCACATAAACCAGACATGGTGGCACATGCCTGTAATTCCAGCACTCAGGAGGTAGAGAGGCAGGAGAATCATAAGTTCAAGGTTTTCCTCAACCACCTAGTGAGTTTGAAGCCAGACTAAGACCCAACTCTGTCTCAGGGGAAAAAACAAAACAAAACAAAACAAAAAGGAAAAACTATAATAATACCAAGAACCCAAGCAAAAGAGAGAAAGAGAGAGATCTGTCTGAGAGTGCACATATGACACACACACACACGCACACGCACACACGCGCGCGTGCACACACACACACACA
>LOJH01002464.1:23248-42879 GCA_001685095.1 Ellobius talpinus
GGGTCTCTTGGCAGGGGTCTCTTAGCAGGGGTCTCTTAGCAGGGGTCTCTTAGCAGGGGTCTCTTGGCTGGGGTCTCTTGGCAGGGGTCTCTTAGCAGGGGTCTCTTAGCTGGGGTCTCTTGGCAGGGGTCTCTTAGCTGGGGTCTCTTAGCTGGGGTCTCTTGGCAGGGGTCTCTTAGCAGGGGTCTCTTAGCTGGGGTCTCTTGGCAGGGGTCACTTAGCAGTGGTCCCTTGGCAGGGGTCACTTAGCAGGGGTCTCTTAGCAGGGGTCTCTTAGCAGGGGCCCCTCTGGGTGACGAAGGAAGGAAAGAGCAGCAGCAAGGGTGACACTGAGCACAGGCAGCCAGAGCACCCAGCCTGTCTGTTGTACTCTTGCCCTCACTGACACAGGGGAAGCAGCCTCAGGCGCCCAGTACTATGGCAGTGGCGTTGCTGTGTTGAGCAAGTAGCTGGGATTCTAGACACACATCAGAAGGGAAGACCAGGAAAAAACCTACGTAGAGGAATCCAGAACACTCGGGGATGATGCCTGGTTCTGAAGGACAGCGAAACCGCAGGTGAGCATCACCTGGAGGCCAGATCCAGAGAACAGGCACAGGGGTCCACAGACCATAAGGGCTTCTGAGTGAGCCGTGGAGCTGAGTCTAGAAAGGGCAGCACAGGCTCTTCTAGGGTTCATCAGAGTCTCCAGGACTCCATGATACCAGCCCTGCTCTGTCTCTACAGTGTTGGACTTCACAGAACTGGCTCTGCCATAGTCCAGTTCTGTGTCACTTGGACCATATCTCTGTAACTTGAGTGCACCACTGAGTAACGGTCTCTGGATTCTGTGTTTATTTACCGTACCGTGGGTTTCACAGCAACTGCCCAGTCTTCACTCAGTCCAGATCAAGCTGCGGCTTCTACTCACAGTGGCTACTGACACAGGGCCTTGTTCTTGGCCTGGGCATTGGGACTTTGGTCCCTGCAGTATCGCTAGGGGCCTCCTTGTCTGGGACGGGCCAGAATGGGACAGCTGCACACACTTAATTTCTAGAGCTCTCAACGGCTTCCTGGCCACTGGCTAGTGGTTAAAGGAGGGCCTCAGCCACGCCTCTACTCTTTCCCCACTGCCTGCCTCTAGGAATACAAGCCTCACCCTCGTCCGCTCAAACCCTAAAACAAATAAACAGATGCAGCAACCACTAGGATTCGCAACACACTCACCACCGGAGACTTACAGTGGGAACAGGACGGACAGCACTCGCCTTCCACGAAAGACGGGTTGGCACAAGTCGCCGGCGAGCAAGTGATTTGGTGGCACACCGTTTTAAATTTCTGAAAGAATAGAAAAATATTTGGGAAACAATCATGTAATGTAACAGACATTGTCACGGGATCTGGATGAGGAAAAATCAGCAAGAAAAATAGGGGGTTTTCTGTCTACAAATCCTACTTCAGATATAGGGCTTGAGCAGACACAAGGGGACTCTGAGTACTGACACTCTGTCCTCCCTCCATGAGCAGAGAGATGATGGCATCAGCTTTTGAGCCCTCTGGGTGGGAAAGAAGAAGAGTGACTATTCCCAGATCCCCCGACATCTGAGGTCAACACACGGACAGGGATTAATGAGAAGAAACTAGAACATTTGTATTTTCTCAATCATGACCAGGCTTCCCAGATATCTCCGTGAGCCCTGGGGCCCTGTCAGAGATGAATGGGGTCAGATACACGCTAGCGAGGCGCTGATACAGCTGGATTCTCACTGTTTCTCATCATGCGGCAACGCTGGACACGCCACCCCACCCTCTGGGTTGTGGTTTCTTTATGCATAGCAAAATGAGGTCAATTTAAGCTACATTTGTGTTCACTTCCATGTCTAAGGCTCTCATGGTGAGCCTTCCATGTATCTAAACATCTTTTATACATATGTGCTGAGCAAGTCATTGGCAGCCCTTAGGATCCATGCATGTCAATCTGAACATGCACGCCCTGTGAAGGGCACTTCTGCCTCTAGAAGAACTTATCTCCCGAACTCACCTTGCAGGTGCACGTGGTACAGCTGTCTACCACCCAGGTTTCATTTTCTGCAAAGATTCGGCCCTCCTGCACGCAAGTTGACATGTTCCTGGTCTTCAGAGGGCCTCCAATGAGCTCCAAGAGGAACTGGTTATCATTGGACTGGAAACAGAGGTGAGAGTTAGGATAAGAATTCAACGTCCTCTTCCATCGAGAAGCCTAGGTCAAGCCCCGAAACCTCCAGGTGTAGATGGAACTTTGCACTGAGATACTAGGGTCAGGTAAAAGGCAGATGGGACTGCAAATCCACATGAACTTCGGCAACAAAGACAGTATCACAGAACTCAGCTACACACACATCTGTCAGCTCGGCCTGCCTTCCTTTTCCCTCCTCACAGCTAATACCCAACACAGAGACATGCAGAAGTACTGCCTGCTCAACCCCCAAAAAACACCATTGTGCACAGTGGGCAGAGCTCAGGGAAGGAGGGAGAGGCCAGTTTATGAATTTACTTATCTTCTTTTTGTTCAGCAGATAGGATGAGAAAGATGTGCTAGGAGCTGATAGCAAGGGAGAAGACGTCCAGAAGACCGAACATCTGGACGTTATGCCAGGGAAAAGGGGAGGGGGTAAAATGCAAAAACCAGACGAATCTGCACAAAATGCCACTAAATGTGTATGTATTTGCTTTGGCCGTCTCAGAACTCCGTAGGTTCACCCAAAGTGCAATGTCTGAACTTGGGAGTCAGATGGGTGTCACGAACCCTCTACAACAAATACAGAAGTACACCACCTCTATGGCTCTGTACAGCTTCAGGGCTCACACATTTCCTTGACCTCTGAATTCACATTAAGTAACATTGGACCTGGACTACATTACAGTTGTAGGGAAGCTGCCAGACCCTGTGCTCAGCCCCTGTCTCTTCTGAGCTCTGTAGCCAGGTCAAGCCAGCCAGGACCATCACTGTGCACTGAGTATTTCCCGGTACAGTAATGAATTAAGTGATGCCACCCGGGGACCCTGACTAAGAGGCAAACAGAAACAGGAGAAGCTTCTGCCCAAAAGACCACCCCACAGGGCACTCTGCACAGGTCTTGTCATGGGACTTTCTCCCTGAGCAATAGTAGAGCCTTGCAGGAAGTGTTTGTGTGAAGGTCTCCCTGACCTTCTCATGCTTCTCATGATATTATGGGTGCCATAGGGTGCTGCAGGCAGGAGAGACTCCAGCTCTCACCTCCCTCTTCAAAGCCACAAAGCGCCCGCTCTGCCGTGTGCAGCTCTGTCCCTGCTTCCACCCACTTTGGGACACACATGTTCAGCCTTAAATACAACAAGGCTAAGACATTCCTCAAGCCTGAGGACTATTCCTCTCAAAACTCTGCCCTTCTCATAAAATACCCTCCTCTGCATGGATGTCTTGTATTCTCTGGGAGACGTATTTCCCAGAAACACAGCTTTATTGGGGGGAACTTGTGTCCCCTGACTGTGTTATTATTTGCAATGCTTTCTTGCATCTCAGGTTTTCTTCCCACTAACTTTGTGGTAGACCAGGGTCCTGAAGGGCCTGACCTGGATGGCTGCAGGGAGGGCTTCCCTGACAGGCTACCATCTGTTCCCACTACACTCACTCTCCAACTCTGCCATCCCCGGGTACTCACCACTCTCTCCAGGTTCTTGCTCAGCTGGTTCACCATGACATGCAATCCAGACAGCTCGTTCATCATGTTGCTCAGCTCCTCACAGGAGTGTGTGCACACTTCCTGTGTCTTCTCCACACCCTGGCCCACCAGGTCTGTGGTGATGTGGGGACTCAGGTGGAGTGTCT
Organism: Ellobius talpinus; assembly: GCA_001685095.1. Taxonomy (NCBI): domain Eukaryota; kingdom Metazoa; phylum Chordata; class Mammalia; order Rodentia; family Cricetidae; genus Ellobius; species Ellobius talpinus. The sequence goes on from LOJH01002464.1 coordinate 27,075, forward strand.
CTGTGTGCTCACTGATGGTGTTAACTTCAGCTATGGTAGAGGAAGCATGGTCAGTGGAGCACAGGCTGTGAGATGGCAGACTGACCACTGTCTACTGGCACCGACTGATGTGGTCAGACTGACCACTGTTCACTGGCACCCACTGATGTTGTCAGACTGTCCACTGTCCACTGGCACCCACTGATGTGGTCAATCAGTAGAGTATAGCTCCTGAGGTGTCACCCCTGCAGTACCCTTGAAACTCTCTGCTTTCTTGGAGTGGCCACATGCTAAACTGTATCCACCAACACAAGAACATTTGGTGGCAACTATGAAGTGGAACAGGTTCCTAGACCTGTAAGATTCCCCAGCGGGGCAGTGGTCCAGCTTAAGAACAGAGAAAGGCAAAACAGAGCAATGGGAGACAAGTAATTTGTAGTGCGGGGCCATGCATCCCACAACTCAATAAAACTGAGTTGAGGGACAGAGCCTTGTCCTCATCCTTAAGCCCAAGTGTGTTCCTCCAACACAGTCCATATGCTTACCCCTCCCCTTCACCCTTCCTATGCCCCATTTCAACCTGTGAACCCATTCTTGGGGCTTTCTTTCAGAATAAAAACCTACTGAAATATACACCTCTAGGAAAAACTTTTCTTTCCACATAGTATCTTCTGCTACCCAGTGGCTCCTTGGAGTGAAGGTAGGCTCTCCCAGCCCTGGCCCAATCACAGGGAGTCTGCCTGGACCATGTATTCACAGACTCCTTTAATTCTCAAGTTGCTTTGAGACAAGTCCAAAAACAGAGTCATCCTCAGTGAATCCAGAGCCAAGGGCTCCAGAGAAGAGAGAGCTCCTGAGAAGGAAGAAGGAAGGGATGACAGGCATTCACTCACAGCTGAGTGTTTATTACTTGGGCTCAAAACCTTGTTGCAATCCTCATGGCTGCTGGAAGCCTCTTATATCCAGTGTGCTACTAACCATAAAAAGTCATGCTAAAATAAGTACTTGTATAACTAAGTAGACAGGGACACTCTTAAATAGATTTTGAGTAGATTTTTTTCAGCATTTATTTTCAGTTATGTTTTTAAAAGCTTTAGCTTATTTAAGGTATTTATTTTTCGTATCTTGGAATTAAGCAAAATAAGCCAATTTGTGCCTTTACACACCCCTGCCTCTGCCATGGATGGGTTTCAGCGGATGATAGACAGATGTTTGAGCCAGTCTGTTCCTGTCAGATCTACACCAGTGTCTGAAGCTGTGAAGTCTGAATGACTCAGCCTCGAAACAGACATTCTTACCTTCACAAACATCAGTGAAGTCACCCTCTGAGACCAGGCTCATGAGTTTGCTTTCCCAATGACTACAATAGTCAAGTCTGACATGACCAGCGGAGGAGAACGGTGGTCTCTGACAGATCCAAGCTCTGAGGGGAGAACTCACCATGGGTTCTGACATATGGATAAAAGTCCATGAATCCAATGAGTCCATTCTTACTCCCCGTCTTAAGATGACAGATTTAGACTTCTGTGTAAGTCTATTTTATTAAGAAGGGCTCAGAACTTCTGGAAAGGCCTAAGTGTTTGCTTTTCATACTTCTATGTATTGTTGGCTTGTAACTCAGAGCAATAAACGATCCTGTTGAAGGGACCTACGGGTTAGAATGGTTTTGATCTTGGACTGAACTATTTTCTAGAACCCCCCTGAAATTGGATTGTTATTCTTGAAATCTATTCAACATTAATCCCGGACAGCTGTCATTTTCAAGGGCTGAGAAGTCTAAGCTGGCCAGCGCACTCGCCCACTTGACCCGAATTCCCAGCAGGACACGCACACGTGACCCAGCAGCAACCCACCAGGAAAGAAGAGAAACTCCTAGGTCAGAGCTCACCCACCTCCCTGGCTGTGTTGACAGCCTTTCTTTCTTAGAATGTCTTCTACAGAATCTGCAAACACGAGATGGACATTCTGCAGCAAGCCCTGGGGAGAGACAGAGGAACAGAACTTCAGCTAAACCATGAGCTTGATGGAAGATGATGACACCTTATAGACACAGAACAGAAGATTCCAAAAGCATAAAGTCACCTCTGCTTTATCCACTAGGCCAGAAGTCTTTTTATATCAGTTACCCTATTCCTGCTACTTTGAAAATGCTACTACACACACACCACACACACACACACACACACCCCACATGCATGCATGCATGCATGCCTGTGTGCAAAGGTTTAGCATAAAAAAGTTTCTAACTAGGAGAAAATTAACCTTAGAGAAGTATGAGGCCTAGGGATAGGCAAATTTTGTCCCCTGTATGCGCCCACGTAGACACGCTGGGCTATTTCCGCACATGGACCTGGAATGCCGTGTCCTTGTTTTCAATTCAAGTCTCAGAAACACCTACTGGTCCAGAACAAGTGGCCTTTGGGTCACGCCAAGAGAAGGGAGTTAATGTAACGTGAGTGGTGCAGTCAAACAGCCACAGCAGCACCCGACGGAGCACATGTAGGTGTTTTACTCAAATAACTAAGCTGTGACACACGTTCATGTCTACAAATAAGTGCACGCCTGCAAGAGCGCAACGCTCAAACGTCCCTTCATCTGCGGTGAGAGAGGAACGGATACAACCATCAGAAGATACAGCATCACATGTTGAAAGTCCATCTAGCTCACGTTGCCGAGAGGACACCCTTGGGTTGTTCTCCATGCTTACAGACCCACCAGCAGCCATGGCTTGCCTCTGCCCAGCATCGGGAGGGAGGACCAGCGAGCAATATTGATGGACCACAAAGAGTCAAAATACAGAGCCTCACTGTGATCCCGCTGTCAGTGGATGATCTTAACGCTGGGGAAGTTGTGAATAAACCCTAAGAAAGCCATTATAGCTGGGGCGTCTGTGTGAACCTGACAGTGCAGTTTCTAAATGCTCAGTTCTAGAAGGATCCAAACTTCTTTAGCCACATGAGGGGACAGGGCGATGTCCACCCACAAAGCAGTGGCCTGTCTGTGAGGAGCTCAGTTCCTCTTTAGTGTATCAGTCACTTGATTCCCAAAGTAAGGGCTAGGATGTGGCTTCAGGCCTAATAAAGTAACCTGGGGTTCCTAGGGACACGAGGATTCCTGCCTTCAGCTCCTGGCTCAGACATCCACAAGCAACACACCTGTGACACAGCTCTGCTTGTCATGGCTTAGGAATGTGTATTCTACATATACTGAGTTGATTGTGTCTTATGAGTGTGCACTGTGTTGGTATGTGCGCAGATGCCATGTGTGCAGAGGTGTGATGCACATGTGTGTGCATAAAAGTTCCTATGTGTCCTTTGTGTATGCATGTAGTGTAATTCCATACATCAGTATTGTGTTTGTGAGTGCAAGTGTGAGTGTCTGTTGTGTGCTCACATGTGTAAATGTGTGTGAGAGTGTGCTGGCATGGTGTGCGTGCTTCTGCACGCTTGTGCAGTGAGTGTGAAGGTGTGCTGTGTTTGCATATTGTGTAAACAAGTGTATTATACAAGTGTGCACGTGTGGTAGTTAGATAGGTGTGTGTGTGTGTATGGGTGTATGGTATGAATGCATCTGCATAATAAGTTCACACTCTTGAGTGTATAGATGTGTGTGCCTATCATGTAAGTATAGGCGCCGTGCAACTGAGCATGTGTGATATGTGTCAATATGTATGCAGTATGTGCCAGTGGGTAGAGTACACATACATGTGCCACAGGAAGTGTTACATGTTTCTCCAAGGCAAGATTACACCTTTCCAACACAAAGGCTACACTGAGTTGCCTCACGCTGTGAGTGCCCCTGGCAGCTCTGTCATATGGCTGCCGTGCCGCACACGCACCCTGAAGTGACTCTCTCGGGATGCACCTTTGGCCACATACATCCTGCTTCTGTCTGCTTCCAGCTGCTCGTAGAACGGTTCTTCCAGGGTGACGCTGTCAATCAGATCGCAGCCCACATACAGGCTATAGGTATCACTGGCCACTTGCACGGTCACGTTCCTCCACTGGGAGTCAGCCAAGCCCACATCCTCCAGGAAGTTGGTGTGTTGGATGCCTTCGACCCAGTAGTTAAGGTCCAAGGTGTCCCCTGGCCCATTGGATACAATCTCAAACTGCCTCTGGGACGTGCCGGGGCCTTCCAATACCAGGAGTGTGCCCCGGGACTTGCGGTCCTGCTTCAGCTGGGCTGTGAGGAAGAAGCCCTCCTTTCTCCTTGCAAGCTTGACAATCCTGCTGAGATCGTCTGTCCTCACTGGGGGAATGTAGTCAAAGCGTACAAAACGGTAAGCGGGCACCCCAGGGTCGGGCCCTCGAAACTGTTTGGCGCCGATGGTCTTCCGGTTAATGTTGCTGATGCTGAACAGGTCAAACGAAGTGTCTTCGCCCTGGTCACCAGCTGCCAAAGGGAACCACAGAGGCACAGTTACAGCCTGAAGGGGAGGCTTTCCAGAATGCAGGGTGGAGAACCACAAGCTCACAAGGGCTTCTCCCTGTAACCAGATGCAGAACTTACGTGTACGCCTTCATCTCCCTCCCTGGCTGAGCCATAGCAGGCTCCCCGCAATGCTGTGGACTGGCTTTAGGTCAAGGGGTACAGTGTAGAAAGTGTTCTGTGTCTTCCCAGAACCCACAACATGGCTTCTTCCATAAATGTCAGCACTGTGACATCTGCCCAAATCTCCCTCCAGACCAGGCCTCTGAATTCCACCCCCATCCCTGTTGTTCTTTGTCCCAGATTTGGGCTGAGCACAGCCATCCCCTCCATTGTGTGGCTGGGGAAGAAAGATGTTTTAAAAAGTAGGCCTTTGACTTTTGGTTGTGGAGTTTAAGGGTCCACTAAGCCCTATCTTGCATTCTTGGAATGATATTCTGCCTTAAACAGATGGTGTAGACATCTTTTCACTTCTGCAGAAATACCTTCAATGAATAATAACTAGTGTGCACTGTGGGTCAGGATCTGAGACAGCAATGGACCGCAGGACTCTCAGGGAGGGGTCTGAACTCACTGTCCAACTGCCAATGAGAAAAGTCACCAGCTCTTAGCAAAATTAGAACAGGCTCAATAATTCAAATGGACACGCTGATGAGAAAGTTAAAACAAAACATAGCTTCTCATCAGGTGCCCAGAAACTGAAAAGAAAATAAACCACTGCTTATAGAGGCACAAATATTATCATTTTAAATAAAAATATTAGCAGCAACACAATTAAAATAATTAGAACTGGTGACTATTGCCACTAAAAATAACAGCCCAAGTTTTATAATTATAATAACTCACAAAGACCCAGTTATGTGAAGCAAGTACCTCAGTTTCCAAAAGACGATCTCTCCATGCTATACAGACTCAAAAGAGCATTTTTTATTGACAAGCATTGTAAGAAAACTTCACATGCAAGATGCAGACTCCAAGACGCTTGCTGGTCTCTTGCCTGCAGCTAAGCCACACTGCAAACAGAGACAAGGGTTATGTCCATTCTCACCATAAGCTTTTGGCCCCAAGCCCAGAGCCAGCAGGGCCAGTGCCCAGAGCATCCTGTCTCCACTCGTGACACTCAGAAGAGAACCAGTCTCGCGGGTGATGAGCGCACAGCTGCAGCCTGAGCGTCACTGGGAAATCTGCACACGTGACCTTTGAGGGAAAAAAATAGTTTTCACACAAAAATCAGAAGCAAATGTATCCGTGGGAAGCAAAACTCTAGACAAGACACTTCCTTTCCAACTAGGTCCTTCTAACTGCTGCTAGCACTCATCTCTCTACTGCCCCTGACATCGAGGTGAAGGGATTCTAAGCACTCTTGCTGCACGGTCACCGTAACAACTTAGGGTTCCTGCGGCTGAGACTGTGCCCCCTGCTCTTTGGAGGAGTAAATGGGGGCTGCACCAGAGCATTGCTTCCCCTGAGGAACTCTGACACAGACCAGTTGCCAAGACTGAAGTCCAGGTCCTGTGGGGTGAGAAGACTCTGGATAGGCATTCGATGTCAATGTCCAGGAAAAACCCGTTATGCGTGCCTTAATTAAACACAACCAATACTAACTGCTGTCCGAAGTTATGAATAAACTCAGTGCATTTTCTTAGGACAAGCAGAAACTTTTGCTTGGAGGATTTCACCTCACTCTGCTAGTCTCCTGCAGGCCTGTTTTTCCATTCTCAGGGATTCTGAGTTGGCTCACTGGACTCTGGATTGGAGGAAGTCAGGAGGCCTGGCTTGAAGCCCAGCCCCGCTGCTCCTGCCCTATTAACTCCTTATGGGCTTCCCTGTGCCTGGGTCTCAGCTCCCCATCCAAGAGGAAGGAATTTGGGGGTGATGGCACTGGCTCTGTTCCATGTCTAACCCTGCTCTGTGGAAACCAAACCATACGCTGAGTTCCTCAACTGTTAGATGGCTAAAATAACTTAGTTTCTCATTGATAAGGACACCTAAGCAGTCCCCTTCCCAGAACACTTTGGTGTGCCCTCCACAGAGGAAAAGTCTCCTCTCCAGAGGAAGGTGATGCAGCAGGATCCTCAGTCTTTGAGAGTGTGGTCCTGATGCCCACAGCACTGCCCAGTGCTCATCTACTGACTCTAGGTCATGGTGCAGGAGGCAGCTGAGCAACCATCCCACCTGAGCCCTTAACATCAGCTTGTCCACCCAGACAACCCTCCCATCCCCTGGCTCTATGTCCTTGTCTGTGGCTCAATAAATTTACTCTTAAAATATCTATCTGGAGTGTTGGAGAGAGACACTATGCAGATGAATATCCAGCGAGCTCTTTGAGATACAGCAAACACGCCCTCAGTGTGTCTGTAGCTTGGAGGGCTCTTAACACTGTGTCCCAAGGCAGCCTTTTTCTGGAAATTCAAGAGCAAATAGACCCTGTCAGGTACTCAGAACAGAACCAAGACCTCAGAGAAAGTCTAGAATCTCAACTCAGTCCCTGTCTGATGGCTGCAGCCTGGCCTACCCTTGAATCCCTAATCAGGTGTGTGCCCCAGGACACCTGCTTCTGAACCCCTGCCCCCAAATTTCACCTTATCCCAAGGACAGCTGCAGGATGCTAGCTCTGCAAAGGCGAACTCCGTCTCAGAACGACGGTTGGCCCTGCTTCCACGCACACACAAGCAGAGTCCATTAAACTGTGCTTTAGTAAAATCCACCGCAATCAGGAGTGCCACAGAAAGCCATCAGTCTTTAATAAGTTCCCATCTCATCATGCTGCCTTCCCCAAACCAAAACGGGACAAAGGAGTGGAGAGTGTCTGGTACTGGAACAAGCCTCCTGGCAGCCGATACAATTGCATCCCAGCTCCATGGGCACTAGGCACCCCCTGAGCCGGAGCTTCTTCCACGACCACAAGTCCACAGTGCAATGGGTAGACTTTCATAAAGGCTTTCTGCAGTGGGATATTACTACAAACTTATATGGGTCTTACCCAAGTTTATTTCTCAGGAACAATCAAAGTGCCTTTGCTGGGCCATCTCTATGTCCCCTCAACACCTATTCCTCTGCCTTCCTCTCCCCCCTCCTCCCTCCCCACCAGACGACCCTTCTTCAGTTGCCCCAGCCTACAGGCAAATTACCCAAGCAGCAACCCAAACGCAGTTCCCTTCAGGGCCCCCAGCCCACCCCACTGTACATTATAAAGACAGCAACACTTTGTTCAGCTGCTAATAATGTTTAGAGTTAGGATCGCTATAATCCCGCTGATTATTTTCACATTTTCAAGGCATCTTTCAACATTACTTTCTCTGCTGCTCCTCCTCCATCACAAACTTCAGTGCAGAAACCTCTTATTTTGAAGTAGGATATGTCAGTGCTTTCCCCCAGCATCCTAGGAATAAAGCCAGCCAGACCCTCATATCCCTGGCATCTTGCTGTGGGAGACCCTGGGGCCAAGACAGCAGCAGCGACTGTTCCTGGTTGGTCTCTAACTGTGCAGGACAAACCTAGGGTGAGAAAACCACGCTGCTAAGCATGGGGGGAAATAGCTGCACTTTCCCCCTCCAGCCTCCTGGAAACCACAAGCCTGTTCTGAAAAATCGGAACCCAATGAAATGTCTTAGAAATAAAAAGGTACCTTGTGTGTTTGAAAATGAATGATGACCGATGTCAGTGTTCTAAGTCTGTCTTGAGGAGTGACCTGGCCAGGAAGGCTGCAGACAGCAGAGGCTTTCACTGCCTCCAGGCAGTGACTGGCTCCTTTATACGCCCTTTCTCCAAGAGGCCTGTCAATCAGACACACGCGGAGGCACGTTTAATTCATTCTTTCGAAGGAGTGTCATAATTCCTCCTCTGCTCTCACCATTTGCTCGGAGTACCTGGTGTCCCAGGCCAAATCCAGCCCCTCTGAGCTGACGCCCCTCCTACATGTCCACCCAGGCTTTCCAGACAGGGGCCAGGGGAGGAGTTAGACAAGAGGGGCAGGCAGGGACTCACTTTTCCTGTCTTCTCTCAGGAAATAAAAAGCTATAAATAAAACCAGCGAGACTGGCTGGGACTCCCCATTTTGCCGAGGAGGGAAAAAAAAGCCAATTCTATGTTTAAATGTGTTTCAAATTATCCAGTGTGATACTGGTCTTTCTAAACCAAGTGAATGACAACCCAAAAAACAGGGAAGAGACCGTAAGTACACCACTGTGTGGGGGAAGTTACTCTATTCAAAGAATTGGTTTGTGTCATATGCAAAAAAAGAATTTTCTATAAAATGCATTTTGTCTCTGACCCTGGGAAGTAGACCTGCTTCTGGGAGAACAGACCTTAATCTAAACTCACTTCCTCTGTTCAGTGAGGGCCCTGTGATTCTATGACCAAGTCTCTCCGAGAGAACTCAGTCCTCAGGCAAGTCTTGTTGGGACAGCTAGTTTTCCCAAGAATGGGAATCCTGTAGTCTTCACAGTTAATAAGATAGGGTGGGGGCAGGTTAGGGACTCTGTGAAAATATAGGGACAGGAGCTGATGCTCCCTCTATACCCTACAATTTATATGAAGCAAGCCAGAGGGGACAGATGGTGAGTACAGGAAGGGTAACGCCAGTGCCCAGGTGGATGATGGCTAGGTGGGAGCAGGGTCATCCAAGGAAGACAGTCCTCAGGGACGCTAGGGAGACGTGCTTCCTCCAGTGCCCGGGTAGATGATGGCTAGGTGGGAGCAGGGTCATCCAAGGAAGACAGTCTGCAGGGAAGCTGGGGAGATGTGGTTCCTCCAGAGCCCAAAGTAGACGGTAGATCCATGGCATCTCCCACAACCATTGCTTGGCTTCATTCTCTGCAGATGACACTCAAAGTCTTCTGAACATTGATCTGAGTTGACCCAAGATGATGGATGAGTCAAGTCTCATTCAAAGAACAGGAGAGAGAAATGAAATGGAGGATTGCTTAGCCACCTTCCGTTCTTAGTTAGGGATTAACTGAAGTATCCAGGCACTCACTGTGCTAGAACCTCTTAGTCTGGGACCAAAGTGGGCAGGGAGCCAGCAGACACCACCCCAGGAGAAAGTCCTGCTGAGTGAGGGAGAACGCTATGAGAGACAGAGACAGGAGGGGGAGGAGGCTGCAATTGGAAAAGCCTTTTTTTTTCTTAGGAAGACTTTTCCTGCATCACTCCCTAAGAAATATCAGCTTCTACCTGGGCAGAGATAGCGCACGCTTTTAATCCCACCACTTAGGAGGCAGGGGAAGGTGGATCTCTGTAAGTTTGAGGCCGCCCCAGTCTACAGAGCAAGTTCCAAGATAATTAAGGCTACATAGAGGAAACCCTGTTTTGAACAACAAAAACAAAACAAGAAAAAGGAAGAGGAGGAAGAGGAGAGGACGAAGGAGAAGAAGACAGGGTGAGGAGAGAAAGAGAAGGAAAGGAGGGAGGAAGGAACAGTTTCTGGACCAACAACATAATTCAGGAATAAAAACACTTGCTACAAAGCCGCACAACTTGACTTGGATCCTTTGAGCCTATGTGGTGGAAGAAGAAAGCTGACTCCCTGCCAGCTGTCCTCTGACTTCCACTCGCACGCTGTGATCCATGTGTGCACACTCCCAAACACGTACACATACCTCACGCATACAAATCAGTTAATAAACTTAGTAAACATCTAAAAATAAGTGTCCATTCCTAACTCCCAAATAGAAAAGATTGGCCTCTAACAGTACATGTGTCTTCTTTGAAGGAGGTTGTATTGCTTTGAGTCACTTAGTTAATGACCAACACCTTGATTTTTAACTAAAATCATTAGATTAAAATTTATATTACGATTCAAAGCTGAAAGGAAAATGTCACCGGGCTCCCTGAATTGCAGTGCCTAACTGCCCTATTGCTGTTCAGATCCACGCCCTCTATGGTAGCTATTCCAAGGAGAACCAAGGGGGTCAGGGTGTGGGAAGGGCATGCACTCTCTCCAGCATACTCAGTCAGCAGGGATCCATGCTGCTGCCAATGTGTAGAAAGATGCCACCTTTGAAATGTCCCATAAAGAAAACCAAGAAGGGTCAATGGAAGAGGTGATATGAGTTGATAGTATACAATGTAGGAGTGGACACGGGGAAAGCCAGAAACAGCCCAGGCAGACAGATGGTGCAGTAGAATCAGTGTTATAATGACTCCTGTGGTAGAGATTGCTGAGGGCTATGGGTCAGTGTAGCCATGACGACATGAATGTCCCAGGCTAGAAGTCATGGAGCTAGTGACATTGCCCTCATGGCCCCACCTAGCCCCAAGGGGTCTTTCCCAGGTATCTTACTTCTCAATGCCCTCGTCAGGGGTGTGATGTACACACAGAGACAGGAGAAAGACAATGGAACCGTGGGGGGTTCTCAAGTGTGTGGAGACTTCTGGGAAACATGCAGAGCAAGGAAGGGACATGTCACAGGAAGGGGTTGGCGGAGGAAGGTCTGAGGGATCATGCCTACTGGAATCTGTGGATGCCAATTTACTGGATCTAAGGCCTGCATCTAGAAGGAAACTAAGATGTGGTCACTTTGAAGGCAGTCAGCTCTCACCAACTACTTTTGCCCTCATTGGAAGAGAAAAATTTCAACCCAGTGAAATAAGGATACAACGAGAGAGACCTGGCCATCCCTGGATGGCAACAGCAAGAGTTGGGCACGGTAAAGCACAGCAGAATGCTGCCAGGGTAGCCAGTTCTGTGCTGCGCGTTCATCAGGTCTGTGGGCATACCGCTAATGCTTTCTGTGAGTAACTGAAACTGCCAAACGTGGCCATTGACAGACCCCTTCCCTGTGCCTGGCAGCTTTGGGCTGAGAACTGTCAGCCAAGTAGCCTGTTTTCTGACAACCAGCTAGACTGCCCACATAGCAAGTTGGTGACTTTATACACTTTACAGTCACTCTAAGGATCCTCTGACAGTCTCAGAGGATCAATCCAACCATGGCTGAAGACATGTGTCAGCCATGACCACTCCAGAAAGGCTATGGCAACAAACTCTGGGTGATCCTGCAGTTACATTCATCCAGGCCAGAGGAAAACACTTCCCCTGGGGGCCCAACAGAAGGGCCGTGATTGGCACAACCCTATCTTTCATTTGCAAAAGAGCTGTGCTGTGGCTGATCCAAGTGTCCTTGTCACATCCCTCGCTGTTTACATAAGAAGCAGGTTCACTTTTCTTTTTTTTTATTTTTTATTTTTTATTTTTTTTTTGCAGGTTCACTTTTCAAGTCAACTGGAAGACACCCTGCTATCTGACTCCTGGGACTGAAACATTGGGCCCAATAAAATCCTTCTTCCAATGGTCTTGTCTTTGCTTACTTCTGATTTTGTCACAAACAGAGCTGGCCCCTCTGGTAACACAAAGACGAGATCTCGGAAAAGCGGCAACAACGACAGTGGCAGAGCCAACCATAGTGCACATGGCAGCAAGGAAGAGGCTCACAAGAGTCGCAGAGAGTGGCTGGGGCACAGCTTGCATGACCAGAGATGTCAGAGAACAGTGAATGTATGAACAGGATTGGTAAGGAGCCTGGAACCCCATTCCTGGAAGGATTCCTAGTCTTAAGGCCAAAGGTCCTGACGTCCAAGGCACAGTCAGGAACTGTGTGACACCTGATGCCATTAGGAACCATGGAGCATGGTAGAGAAGGCTTGAGAGCTGTGACATTAGATAGTTCAAATTGCTTCTCCTATCGCAGCTGCAAGGAACCAAAGATGACACCAGCTGACCAGGGCCAGGATACTACAACCAAAGCCTAGGGCAGCGAGACTGCAACCTGAGTACCTAGAGCTCTACGTCTCTGACTCTAGAACCAGGAGCATCAGTTTCTGGTTCTCAAGACTATAAATCTCGTGTATGTCATCTTCTGGTTGGTGCCTGGCCTAGTCACACCATGACTTCAGACTCCTGGCCTCCAGAACGGTGAGACAATTTTATCACTTAACCCTCACCTGGTGGACTCGCTGCTGGTTGACAGTCATGCTGCCTGACTGACAGACACCTTGCCTCAGTACTACAGATACTGTTTAAAAGTCAGCTCTGTACTACTCCACAACCAGCAAATAGGAATTCCTACCATAGCAGACAATTCTCACTGACCTACACCATCTTAGTTCAGCTCCAGAAGGAGAAGCGGAGTAGCCAGCAATGACGACTTAAGGGCAGGGGGGAAGGGGCAGAGAACAGGGCAGTGGGTGGGGAGAGGTTGGAGGAGGGCCCCCACACTCCCCTGCTATGAGCACTTCCTAAAGCAGGACAAAGGCCCAGAGCAATGCAAGACAGAAGGCCTTGGTCATGAAGCAAGAGGTCCTGGCAGGCTGACAAGATGGGCTGATCTAATCAGGCAAACTCTGCCCCAGAGTCGAAGGTCAGTGTGATCTCCACAGACAACAAATCCTGTCAGATCGATGCTTTCACAGCATGGTCATCAGACGCCCACATGTGGCCGAATTGCCATCCAGCAGAAGGAAGAGGCAAGGACAGCTGTTCAAGCTTGTCTTTGCATAGCAGCGGGGCTACCGTAGAGCAAACCAGGAACCAAAGATAAAATAGTAAATAGGGCTGTGGGTGTAATGTCCCCCCCAGACCCTGAGATGAGGCAGGGCATCATCAGGAGACAGGCTGAGCAGTGATCAGCTGAGGTTGGTTCTGAGTGACCATGTGGCACAGAGCATGGAGATACTCGCATGGCTGGGATAAGACAGCCTACTTTTTACCTGGAACCCACCGTGCTTAAAGGAAGACAGGCAGCCGAGCTCAGCACCATGGCTTCAGAGGCCTTCAACAGAGACAACACATCTCCTCCACATACCCAAGCACACCATCAGTGTTGCCCAGTGGGAGTTAGGCTGAGACTGGAGCCGCTGTGGGCAGAAGGGGCCACGCCCTAGGATTCCAGAAAGAGGGTCAGAAACCCAAAATTCCTCAGATTGGATCCTGATCACTGTCTGTTGTTCACGGTCACATTTCCAGAGAGTCATTCTGGATCTACAAACAAGAGGAAGGTGAAGTTGAGGCTGGGAGTGGTGAGAGGGTGCTTGAAGAGCAAGAGACGGCCAGGGGTGACAGGGACCTGGAAGAGGAATGTGGCCCCAAGGTTTACCCACTGATGCAGGGTCTCTTGGGAAGCTGGGGTGTAGAGCCCGAATGGCATAGAGGGAAAAGATGAATTTGTTTCTCATTGTATGTTAAGGCTTATATGGGACTGGGCTTCTTCTTGGTGGTCTCACCTATTACACCTCTGCCAGGGGTACCAGCTGATGCTGGAAGCCAACTCTAGGGTTGGAATGAGTAATGGTCTGCTTTGAGCATAAGCTATATATCACAAAGCCTTGAAGTAGACAAGGTCACACAGGAGAACAGAAGGGGGGACGGGAGAGGACAAACAGCAGTGTGCATTATAAGTACCATGAGGAGTTGTATCACCCAGGTCAACACCAATGATACCAGATTGGTATCTGGTCCACCCCACTCTCTGAAGTTTTCTAGCTCCAGAATCAAAATTAGGTGAGACTGAGATTTTCAAATCTGAAGATAAGAAATGCCAAGCTACATGGGTAGGAAAAATAGGGATCCAAAACCCCAATACATAGGGTGAGAGGAAACAGCTCCACATAGGTTCAGAAAACCCCACATGCTGTCAGGCCATCCCAGACAGGAAGTGCAGAGGAAGCTTGGGTGATATCTACATTGTCATGACTACACGACTATGCTTGGTGACATCTGCCACTCTGGGAAGACATTCTCAGATCCAGTATGAAGGAGGAATTATTCCCTGGTGGAGGGAGAAAAGAGAGAGGCAGCAGAGTGAGCTGACGGTAAGAGAACATGTGTAGGGGTCCGTGACAGGGTCCAAGAAATTCTCTGCTGCCAAAGACTGCAGAACTGCAAGAGATGGAGCCAGTGTCTCACCCTGGTGTGATGGCACAGTGGTCCCAGCAGCCTAGAGACAGAAGCAGAGAGATTACGGACTTGATGCCAATCTTGGGACCTTAGCAATATCATACCTCAGAAAGGACAAAACATGTCAGATAGGATGCTTGTGTAAGGAGACGGGCGGATGAGCCTTTTCCATTCGCTGCAACATCCTGAGGCCGGTTTATAGGATAAATCTGAGTGCTCCACCAGGGACTTTGATTGCTGTGGCTCAGGGCATTTGGGCACAAGACACTGATATATAGATGTGAGCCCTTAAGGTCAAAGCACCATGGTACACTCATATCTGGAGACTCAGTATTTTGGAATAGTATCTTCTTTGAGTTTGATGTTGTAGAGCCTAAACTATTTTTAATAAAAGAATGAACAAAAAGATTTACAAATGAATAAGCAGAATGTCCTATTGTTTCTGAATGAGCACTGAGTCAGTGAAGTGTGGATAGTGCCAAAGGGAGAGAGATTAACTGTGCAGTGCTTGGCCTGAGGACCCCAGGGTCCCAGGCCAAAAAGGGTCAAGTCAGTGGGCGCCAGAGATAATGTCGCCTTCTTTCCTTTGCAATGAGGAGGTGTAAAGGGCCGGAGACAACCTCCATCTGCTGACACTGTGTCTGGGGGATGTCCCCACAGGTCCTGGCACTCAGAGGTCTTTAGACAATAAGTCCAAAAGCTGCTGGGCTACAAAGTCACAGCCCCAGACATCTGTTTCCTCTTAGTGTGTCCTCAGCTTAGTGAGTAAGCAGCAGGCTCCTGTCCCTCCTCTGGGAGGGAGTTACGGGAATGGGCTCTCCTCTAATAAGTAGCAAAGACCTGGAATCCAGCATGAGCACCCCAAGGTTGGTAGCAAACGGAAGAAAACTCTCCCCAAAAGGCTCCTGGGATGGGACAAGGCTAGGGTTGCCCCTTCTCCCTATGAATCAAATTCTAGAACATTCTCTGCTTGCATCAGAGTAAAGGAGACTCCTTCTGGGGGAGGGAAGCAATATGATGTGGGATGAGAAGAGAACTCTGGCCAGTCCATAAGACAGCTTGCCATGCTATGACACCAAACTCGGCCTTTGCTTCCAGGGCAATGGGTACACTAAGAAGGCATTCTCAGCCAGGTGAGGAGGATTAAACCTATGAGCTGTTAGGTACGCGTATGAGCCACTAAAGCAAGCTCACAACACTCTGTCCCCAGCCATTGTGTTTGAGCCTACCTGGCTCTATGCAGGTTCCAGTCAAGGGAACCACACAGAAATTGTGCACTTGTTCTAGTGACCATTGAAGCCAACTCAGAATTTCCCAGCATGCAGAGAGGTGATTGAGACATACTTCTAGAACATGGGTGCTGGTCCTCAGGTGAGGGATTCTGAGTCAGGAAATTAGTATTATCTGAGACTTACAGGCCTTTCTTTTCAAATCATCTAAAACTGAGGGGGGAGGGAGAGAGAGAAAGAGAAAGAGAGAGAGAGAGAGCAGACTGAGCAAACC
>LOJH01002465.1:0-42873 GCA_001685095.1 Ellobius talpinus
AGAGCAGTCAGGGTTCCCTGCCCTGTGGGAAGTCCAAGGTCCTCCCCCCTCCTGTGGAGTAAGGGGAACACTCATCCATTGCTGGTGGGAATGCAAACTTGTGATGCCCATCACCTTTTTAACAACAGTTATGATCAGCGGCACACAAAAAAATGTGATGTACTGCAGAAGTTTCGATGCCTACGGAGTTGAAAGTGTTCTGTTTCCCAGACTGAGCGTATTAGGAATACCAACTGCTGAGATGTTTGTCTCAAAGAGAGCTGGCAGGCTTGCCATTTAGCCTTGCCACTGGCAAAGAGCTTACGATGTGTTCCTCTGAGCGGAGCGGAGATCTCCTTTCTTAGAGTCCCTTCCTGTGAGGATCTATCTGAATCTCCCAGGGGGTGCTAAAGAACACAGACAGCACTTAAATGGAAATTTTCCACCGAAAGAAAGAGAGCTGGTGTTCCCTGGGATCTTGTTTCTCCTTCCTTTATCTCCATCCTGCACTGAATGACATTCTTGGAACTTTTTCACTTAGACAGAGATGCACACCATGGTGTATTTAATTATTCATATGTGCATGTGTCTGAGGGTGGGTATGTGTGCCCTTGAATGCAGGTGCCCATGAGGCCAGATGTCTCACATCCCCATGGTGCTGGAGTTAAGGATGGTTGGAGCCCCCTGCAATAGAGGCTGGAAAGTGAACCTACTCCTCTACCAAGAACAGTAAGTACTTTTTTTCCCACAGAACCATGGCCCCCCATCCCCAGCACAGAATGTTTTCAAGGCATACTTTCTATCAGCCTGCGATGTAACTGCTGAGATCTGTAGTTAATAAGGGAAGCGATGGAGATTTGGGCATGGTCGTGACTGCAGTCCCCTTACTAATACAGCTATTTTTCCATAATCAAAGTCTGAAATCAAGTGTTTCAATATACAGATGCTTTTTGAGCACATACCTCCTTATGCATGGGGCATACAAACGGACACTCCAGGTTGTGCTTACAAATGCGAAAACATTGAACTTGAGTGAGTGAATGAGATAATTCATAGTTTAAGCGTCTCAAGTGACCAGTCTTTTCATTCATGTACAAGCATATGTGCTCATCATAGCTTATTATTCATTGTTTAAAACATACCTCCCCCCCTCAAAACCCATGCTCTCATAATATGCAGTGTGGAAAAGATTGTTTTTCCCCCCAAAATGTCCTTTTATATATGAAAACCACAAGGTTGAATTAAGTCTAAGAATCCACATACAAGGGATATTGGTTTCAGACAAGTCTGTCATTGCTAAGACAGTGGACAACGCAGGCTGCCATGGGAGGCTCCGGGGAATAGATTTAGCAGATGTTTCAACCTGGATGCCAACTAAGATAAGCCACGTTCCTTTGGATGGTCAGGTGCTGCCACCTGGCATGTACTGCTCTGGTTCTTAATTATCCACATGGTTCCCAGGGAAGTCAGTTCTATAACAACAGTGCCTGCTGTCTGTCCTGTTCCACTGAGGGTATTCATTGTAGATTTCTCATAATGCCGCTCACTCCATCACCCACACCTTCCAAAACAAATAGCTCCCTGGGCCCTCCAAAGTAATGGTGTCATATCCCAGGCTCCTGACCAGATAGGTGAAATCATTCATGCATCCTCATTTCTTGGAGATTTTAATCTTTCCCTCTATACCCTGCAACTAAAATCCTGACATCTCTATTGTACTTAATGCAGCTATTATGTTTTTCAATCTACTGGAAGCATCCCAGGAGTGCAGCAGAAGCTGTGCCTTGACTCATCTCAGGATATTAACTTTTGGGTCATGGGAGGTGTTCCATATCAGTAAATTAACCCTCTTCCAGCTTTATAACTTGCCTTTGTTGACAGCACCTTGAGGTTCCTTTCCCGGGTTGTTTTCCGTATCAAGGTCAAATCCTGCTGCTGTCGGTACCTGACTTTATGCTAGAAGCCTTGTCAAAATTGAGAGTAAGAATCCCTGAAAAAGTTTTCTGCTTTTTAAAAGTAGGTCCCGGTCTCAGACTTCAGAACAATTCTCTCCAATTATTGAAAATAGGGGTCTTCCTGTTGCCTGCATGTCAAGATGCAGGATGCTTGGCTATTTCTCTAGCACCACGACTGCCTGCTCATCACCTTGTCAGACCATGATGATAACAGACTGAACCTCTAAAGTGTAACCCACCTTAATTAAATGCTTTCCTTTATAAGAGGTGCCCTGGTCATGTTGTCTCTTCACTGCAATAGAAACCCTAACTAAGACACTATCCAAAAACTTGTTTAAAGGAATTCAGAAAGTCTAAGATACTGGGCATGACTTAAATGTATATAAGATCTCAGATCCCATCTCCACAGTGACACACTTCCTCCAATAAGGTCATGCCTACTCCAACAAAGCCACACCTTCTAAGAGTGCCATTCCCTATGAACTTATGGGGGCAATAACATTCAAACAATCACAGATAGTCACGCCATAAAGACTGTTGATTACCAAAATCGGAGGATTTTCCCCTCAACAAGTAGTTGTCAATTTCTGATATTCCATTCTACAGGTTTTGTAGAATATAGTACCTCTCCGATGCTGGACATTACACAGAAGCAAAGTCAACCTGTACCAAGGCCAGTTCATCCTAGATAAAAGATGTATTCATATATACATGTACATGAGACTTTTGTTGACTCATTTCTCTTTGGGAAGGATGCTTTAAGTAATAGCAAAATGACATCATGATTCTTGTGGAGTGTATTTACTAAGCTAGTGTTCTTAGGGAAACCCATACAGAATTAAGGATGTGGTGTATGGCAGAGGTGCCCTGGTCATGGTGTCTCTTCACTGCAATAAAAACCCTAACTAAGACACTGTCCAAAAACTTATTTAAAGGAATTCAGAAAGTCTAAGATACTGGGCATAACTTGAACATATATAGATAGAGTCTAGATAGGAGGCTAGCTAAAATCTAGTCTATTCCTATTTGCAAGTGGAGATCCAGTAACCAAAGAATGCCACAGCTTTGCTCCGTCTTAAGGCAAGGGAATGGATTTCATAGTCTTGATTCATCCTGACATTGAAGCTTGACTATTCTTAGGAAAGGACTCCGCAACCTTCCAGATATCTACAGGCAAAGCATCTCTTGTCAGCTGAGGGTGGTTTTCCAGAAAAAAAAATTGGCATGGCCATGCATCTTTGGAGTTTGACACTCGTAAAAGGTGGAGGATGGGTGACTGGCCTTGTAAAAGGGTCTGGGGAAGGTGCCAACAGTCCTATTACAAAGAGAGAATTTTTGCAAGATGAATGGCTAAGGAATCTTCTGGACATGTGAGAGCTTTAAATTCCCTATTTGTAGAATATAGTACCTCTCCGATGCTGGACATTACACAGACGCAAAGTCAACTTGTACCAAGGCCAGTTCATCCTAGATAAAAGATGTATCCATATATACATGTTATACTATTATCACCATAATCCTGAAATTGCTCAATTGTTGATGCATTAATTAATTGATTTGCTTATGCATTCATTCAGCAACTAGGTGTTGCGTGTTCACTGCACAGGAAACTGTCTCTCTAGGTGCTAAGTCAGTAGCAGTGAAACAGAAAAATGTGTTCCTTGACCTTAAGGGACTTAAAGCCTAGTGATAAAGATAATTGCTATACTGTTGTACTGGACCTTCACTGTGAGACATTAACAGTCACCACTTAGATGACATGTGCTCAGGGTGAAAAAATAATAACTAAATGGTGTGCGTTCCATGCTCAATAAACATCATGTCAGTGAATACAGTCTTCGTACTGAGTTAAGACTCAGGGGATATACTGTCTTCTCAGTTGGAGTCTAATATAACCAGATTTTAATTGCTATATTGAATATGATCCTACTAAAATTAGTTTTTAAGGTTTTACTTATTTATTATTATCATCATTATATTCTGATTTAACAGGGCATTGTTACAAAGGCCAGAGTAGCCTTGAACTCTCTGTCTCACGGCATCTTCCTCCCGAGTGCTGGCAATAACTAACTCTTTTATTCTTATTTCTGTGTCCGTCTCATTCCAAATTTCTGAAAACAAATATAGACTGTGAGTGGAAGGGTACCCACTTCTAGAAGCTTCTGAGTAAGTCCAATATATATTACTGAGTGTAAAGTTGAATACTGTGGTGTGTGTATGTGCGTATGTGTATGTATTATAGTCTACATAGAACAACATGAGCCTTCAAGTAGTCAGATTTATAAGAAATTTTAGTTTCTTTATACAAATAAGCCTTTTCAGGTTTACTGATTAGCTAATTCTGGGTCCTTGGCCTCTGTTTCCACAGGAGAGAGGGAGTTCAGTGTTTCTATTGATTGGTTGAAGCCGGCCTTGAGTCAGCTGATGCACAGTAATGGCACGATTGAGATGTATTTGTAGCTTGCCTAGAAATGAAAGCCTTGCATTGCATTCTGGTGAGGATGGGTAATGGACACAAGCACTTGTCAATGTTATTGATGACTTTGCATTTTGAATCACAAACTAGGATACCCAAGGCTAGCTGACTTGCTAGATTTAGCCGTAGAGTATGAGTGAGAATCAGTTGGTGAAATTCTTGTTAATAGATCCTCATGATACTTTCTTTCCTATTCTAGTGCAGAAAATTTCAGCCTTTGAAAAGAAATCCAGGAAGATCAATATTCTGTTTGAAGCAATTTTTAAGAAGAAAAAAAATCCATCAGGGTCAGAGAAACTATGGAGTTATATGACATCTACTGACGGTAGAGAATATCACAATTCAGGCAGCACCGATTTGATTTTCCCTTGCCTGTAAATATTTGTAATGCATATCTGTATGTGGTACCGTCCTGTCAAACTCGAAACTCAGGGGCTGAAGTTCTCGCCTCAGCTCTTACTCTTCCTAGGGACTGGATGGAAAATGGTTGTGCCCAGGAGCTAGTGTTCGTTTGATTTAGCTTCTTTCAGCTTGAAAGATGACACCAGCGTCTGGCCTCCAACTTTGCCACAGAGTGGCCTACAAGAGATTTGTGGGCTATATTGTACACAAGAGCAAAACACATCACTGTCTTTCTATCAGAAGTGTGTGGCTTGCTCTCACCAGGCAGAAATCCAGCCTAACCCAGATAAAGCTTCAGAGTCCCCGTATCTAGGCAGAGAAAAATGAAATACCAATAGGGAAGGGATTAAGAGTCTTGCTGTGTTGGCTATTGCCACTGTAGCGTTGCAGAAAAGCAGGCACAGATCTCGATGTATTAATAAGAGTTCCATCTTGCTCATCTTTCTCTGGGAGAGTGAAGAGATGTTGATAATCTGGGTCAGGTGTGGTTCCTTTATCTGAGCTCAAAATGTATATGTGGTCAGTTGGCAGGTCTTCTAAGGGTGGCTTTGATGGTGGCCATGGCTCACGTGTCTTGGCTTTGCTCTCCGTGACTTCTCGTTCTTCAATAGGCTAATCCTGGATTGTTCTCATGGGAAAGCAGGGTCTAAGAGAGCAAGGGGATGCACTCATTCAGAGAGGCTACAGGGCAGAATGGGGAGGCTTTGACTTTTCTCGCGTTTTCCTGACCACAGCAAATCATGATAGCAACCCAGATTCAAGGACATAGAAAAAGCTTCAAAATCACACATAAGCCAACCATGATGGTGTATAACTGCAATTTCAGCACACAGGGAAGAAGATGACAAGGAGTTCAAGGCATGTTGGGGTCATACAGGGACACTATCTCGAAAAATAAGAAGCAAACAAAATAGGCATGTGAAGGGCGCAGGCTCTGGGATGGATGGATTGTGGGTGTTTATGTAATAATTTCATCATATTCAATTGTACATAGATGTTTCTGGTTTTAACTTACTGATGAGTGGTTTATGAGAAACCAGTCAAGATCAAGCCTTCACAAGAAGAGTTAGTTCTTTTGATCGTCTAGAACAATTTATAATTTTATAGAGTGGTTCTTGTCTTACATAGGCAGGGTTTGGTTTCCTGCTCATCCATTTTTGATCCATTATTTGACATTTTCCAGTTTTTCAATCTGATTTCTAGCTGTGTTTAGGAACCAAGTTTTCATTATTTCCTCCTGGGATGTAACTGACAGATAAAGGCAAAAATGTATCAAATCTCATTGAGCTTTTTCATGAAGGGAAGCAAAATGAACAGAATGCTAAGTGCTACAGGTGAGTGTTGCAAAGAAGTGTCTTTCACTGAGAATTTCCTCCCTGGAGGAACATTAGGGAGGTGAGTGCTGTTTGGAATAATGGGGTCTGGGGAGATGGATCAGCGATTAAGAGCTTGTCATGCAAACATGAGGACCAGAATTTAGATTCCCCCGGAATCCATTTAAATGCTAGGTAGGCATGGAGGCCTGCCTGTAATTCCAGTCTAGGAAGGCAGAGACAGGCAAGCTCGACAGGGAAACTGACCTCATTGGTGAGTGCTGGGTTTGCCCAAGAGACCCTGCCCCAATCAATAATGTAGATAAAATGAGTGATGGGAGATGATTCCTGGTCTCAACCTTGGGACTCCACATGTGCGCACACACATGCAAAGACACTTCCTCACACATGTTCCCCCACACAGAATATGGTGGGAAGAGGAAAGGTGAATAATAATATATACTTAGAGCATAGTATGGAATTCAGTGTGGTCATATAATAGTCTATTCTCTGCTTTGTTTTTAAAAATAGATTCACAGCAAAGCTCAGTGCTCTATCATTCATCTCATAACCTGTCTTCAGCTTAGTGTAAAAAACTGAGTCTTGTTTTAGTCAAGAATCACTGTCAAGTTGGAAACAGCAGTCAACAGATACTTGGTATCTTGCAGTTGGTAACATGGTGCTTATTGGAAATATAAATATACCCATGGAAAAATTGATTCTTATCAGCAAAGAACTTACATTGGGGTATTCCTCAAAAGTAACAAAGAATAAAAAACAACTTGTTCTGTTCCTCCAGTGTTGAATGTTCCAGTACCACTCACTGGCCTTTTCATGAGTACCTGGGTATCTAGAAAACAAAACACCCTACACTACGAACTTACTGAGCCCCTTCAACCACACAGGAATAGGACTTGTGTAGATGAAATTGAAGACCTGTGGGATAAACACAAGTTGATAAGGTAACACTAGTAACAAAGTCTCAGAAGCCCAGTGTTTTTTCTCTTTTCTAGAGCAGCTCAGCTGAGACAAGAATACTGTGGTGATTTGAAAGAAAATGACCCCCCCAAAGGGAGTGGCACTCTATGGAGGTGAGGCTTTGTTGGGGGAAGTATGTCACTGTTGGAGGTGGGCTTTGAGGTCTCATATAAGCTCAAGCCACACCCAATGTTTCAGTTCACTTTCTGTTTCCTTTGGATCAAGTTGTAAGGACTCAGCTCCAGCACTATGTCTGCCTGTATGTTGCCTTGCTTCTTACCATGATGGATGATAATGGATTAAACCTCTGAACTGTAAATGAACCACCCAAATTAAACGTTTTTCCCTTATAAGAGTTGCCATAGTCATGACGTCTCTTCACATCAAGAGAAACCCTAACTAAGAAAAATACTATCTTCAGTCCAAACACACCTCCTCATCTTGTTCTTTCTTTAATGTCTGTTTCACACACACACACACACACACACACAGAGACATTTCAAGTAATGGTAGATACACAAACCTATATATGCAATAAAATAATGCTGACCTACAGAAGCATGTAAAATGGTGCAGCATAAATAAGTTCTGTAGTTTGTACTAACAATGTTCCTTACCATAGTTACATATGGATATGCCATAGTAATGGAATATATTTCTTTGAGGGGAGGATAGGGAGGATACTAGGCACACCAACATTATTTCTGTAACTTCCTGTGAATATGAAATTATTTAATAATGAAAACTTAGAAGCAATAGATACACTAGGGGTAATTCTCCATTCCTACGGTACTTACTATGGACTATATGGTCCTTACCCTACGATTTGCAGCTCTGTCTTGAGGACAGGAACTCAATCCTGTTTACTGTTATGCCTCCAGGTCTAGGATGTCATTTAGTAAAAGACATTCAAGTTATTTATTTAATGAGCCTTTGAATGGATAAGCTTTTGAACAACCGAAGATTTGACTTAATTAATTAACAGCAATTAACTAAAATGCACAAAGTTTATGTGGTTGTCTGCTGGTTGTGTCAAGACTTGGTACCTTCTGCTGTATGGGAAAAGACAGTGAGAGGCCAGGCAAGTTATATAGTTTCTAATGACTGTGCCCAAATGGAATGGAAGTCTACTCTGATAGTTCTCCACTGGACAACATAAGAGAGTAAAGGAAACACAGGAAACAGGTTCTGTGTAGATTTTCTTCCTAGAATGGCCTGTGCTTATCTATGACAGCAAGACCAGCCAATCTGATGGGGAAGACCAGTAATATAGACTGATTTTTCTGTCCCACCTGCCAGCTCCCAAATAACCACATAAAGATTTATTATTATTTATGAAAGCTCAGTCAATAGCTCAGACTTGTTACTAACTAGCCTTTACAACTTAAATTAACCCATTTTTATTAATTTCCTTTCTGCCTCATGGTTTTATCTTTACTGTATACTTACTGCCCATGCTGCTTCCTCCCCATCTGCCTGTTGACTCTCCGTGTCTCCACCCTTCTTGTACCCAGCGTCCTTTCTGCCCCAAAAATCCTGCCTAACTATTAGCCATTCAGCTTTTTATTAATCCAATCTGAGGGACACATCTTCACAGTGTATGAAAAAAGATTATTCCACAACACAGTACAGTAGAAAATTTTGCCCAGCACCTCCATTGATGGCCATTGTCCATGCAGATCATTTTAATTCTATTTTCCACTTTCCTTTCCATCCATAAAACACTTTGCAGTCATTAATTAATTGTTTATCTCTGGTCCATGCCCATAGCTGCCCAGTGCTCTACCTTTAAATATTTAACTGTGTTCCAAAAAGAATGACAATTCCTTAACTAAAATTGACCGGACAAGTCCATGACATCATTAAATGCAGATGGAAGAACCTTCTGTTCTTCTCTAAGCGGGACTAGGTTGCTTGGGAAGGCAAAGTCCTGACGAGACAAGGATGCTAACAGCGGCAGAGAAAGTCATCCTGCTCCCAACTTACAGCCTGTTAGATGAGGCACCAGAGATTTCCCTTGACTCTGAAAGCATATGTGTCTCGCAAATGCTCAGGAGCTCATAAATTACCTGACCTTGGCTCCTTTCTCTCCAGCAGTAGGCTCCCTGTTGCGCCTCCCACTCTGGCTGCATTTGTTGTTCTTGTTAACCCACTATGTGGTCTTCCTGCTGTCCCGTCCCACACCTGGACCCCTTCCTGAGAATAAATGTTCTCCTTTTCCTTACATTTTCATCACCTTTCCAGACTTCCAACTGCCAAAACGAGTTTTTAGGGAAGACTTTTCTGTCTTATGCTGTGCTAGATAAGGACCCTGAATGTGACAGTGTCAGACTCTTGGATACTTCTTTTACAGCTATTATATTAATTATTTTTAAGCAAGAAGAATTATGCAATTAACAGTTTACAGTTTGCCCTTTCCTTTATATTTTAAACTCTACGAACTTCTCTGCTACTATTATAAATGCTATCTATCTGTTGAAAACATACAGGTGAATCAAGGAATGAACCAATAATCTGGTACAATGAGTAGACCCAAGAATTAATGCAGACCCAACATTCAAATGACTTCTTGATATCATGTGACCTCTTCCAGCCTCTTGCTGCCATTTAGAAGTCCTCACCTGGAGGCTGCAGAGATGACTCTGCAGTTAAGAGAGCTTGTTGCTTCTCCAGAAGACCGAAGTTCAGTTCCCAGCTCCTATGTCTGGTGCCTCACAACTGCCTATAAGTTGCTTCAGGAGAACAGACACTTTATTCTGGCCTCTATGACACTTGTGCACATATGAACACACACACACACAATTAAAAAGAAAATAAACTCTTAAAAAAAAGTCTCACTGTGTTTCCGAGGGTTTTTTCCTGCTGTTTACAATGTTTATATGTGTGGCATGCTTGTGTGTTTGTGTTTTGATATGTGTGGGTGCACATGTGTGTGCACTTATATTTGAGTGCATGTGGAGGCTGGGGTTGATGACAAGTATCTTTCTCATTCACTCTTCAAGGGTCAAGGCCTCTTTTTGAACCCAGAGCTTGCTGTTTTGCCTATTCCAGGTCGTCATCTTGTGTCAACAATTCCACATCCCCACCTTTCTTGTGCTGGCATTATTGGCAAGCTTCCACATCCACCCGGGTTCTAGGGATGCAAATTCTGTTCCTTATGCTTTCCCAGCAAGCGGTTCCCCTGATGAGCCAGCTTCCTATCCCTCTTCTCTGCTTTTTAATTCTAAACATTTCGTCTTCCTTTCTGTTTAGTTCTAAACATTTGCTCCCACAGAGAATTCTGACAAGGGACAAGAATGGGTTCCTTCCGGTACTCATGGCAGCTTTTGCTTCTGAATGCCTTATATCAACTGTAAAAATATGAAAGGAACCATGGAAGAATAGTATATTGCATGCATGTATGAAAATGCCACAATTAAACCTATTATTTGATATTATTAATATATGCTAAAAAAAGAACTAAACCCCCATTTGTGTGGAATACAGTACAAAATAAATTAACATATATAGATGTCTTAGTCTTCTCAGACTGCCGCAACAAAATACCATAAACTACTGATCTAAGTTAACAGAAATGTATTTTCTCGTAGATCTATGAAGCCCGAAGTTGAAGACTCACATGGCCAGGTTCCTTGTTCCTGGAAGGTCTCTCACTGTAATGCCTTGCACAGCTTTCCTTCAGTGTGTGGAGAGAGGGAATGATCTCTCTTTCTCCCTTTTCATAAAGTCACCAACCCTATTATATTAGGGCTTCATTCTTATAACTCATTCAACCTTAATCAAAAGCTTTTTGTTAAGGCACAATCAAATTGTATTACAGTCTGAGTATTGGATATGAACATGTAAAATGGATAAGGTGTAAGGTTTATGACAAATCTTCATTACGCTGTTCATGTGGCTTTACTCTGTGTTCATTTCAAAAGGATTCACATGTTATTGCATTTGGTTAGAAATTGGTGTTAGTGCATTTTATACCCCAGGCGCTGACAATTTAGAGATGCAATGACTTATCAAGTCCACATGACCACCGAGTGGCAGATCTGGTATGTGAATTCGAGTATCCTGATTTTTGATCCAGAACTCCCTTCTACAGCTGTGATTTCCAGGTATGTTGGACCATCCAGGCACTTTTCTCAGAAGAGAACATTTAAGACATCTGTATCTTATACCACAGCCGTAGGACTTGCTACATGAGCACCGAGAATCATTGACTATTGGGGACCACATGGTGACTTTATAAAAAAGTGTCAAATTTAATTCTCAGATCTTCAATGTCTATTAAAGTTGCCATTATTACTGGGAAGGTGTCATTCTGGCATCTCTTTGGATCAAAATCATCTTCCCAGCTAGGTGCGGTGGTGTACACTTATAACCCCGGCACTTGGGAGGAAGAAGCAGGAGGAACAGGGACTCAAGTCTCAGAAGTCTAGCAGTCCCAGGTAAGCCTGGAATAGATGAGACTCCCATCTCAAAACTAAAATAAACACCCCCAACAAAACAAAACAAAAACAAAATTGCCTTTGTCTTAGGCGGTCAAGCTTTTAGGATGCCATTTGTTAAAAGACCCCACCTTAATTCAGAACTTTCTTCACAAAGGTCCCCTGAAATTCTGTTGTTTTCCTTCATTCTTCTGTCTTTTTGAAAGAGATTCTGAGTCACTTACTTCTTTCCCCGGGTTCAAGACAGAGAAGAACAGGCCAAGTGTCATGCTCAGTGGTAGAGAACTTGCTTAGCATGTTCCACGGATGAATCCTGCTGTTCCTTTCCAACTTCAACTTCCATCACTTCTCAGCGCACCCAGTCCACATTCTGAACTGCAGCCCTCTGCTCAAGGCAGAGATTTCTCAATGAAGAATACTTGGTGACTTCATTTTTTCTCTCAGCCCCTTAGTTCCCAGGGCATCGCCCCAGTTCCCCAGGTCTAGTATGCCACAGATGCTTTCTTGTGCTTAAGAAAAACCATTGCATTTCAGGGAACATGGGTTGACTTGACACAACAAATCCCTCCCATGGTCAGAATGAGATCATAGCAGAAACCTGGTGACCCAAACAACACTCATCAGCTAACTCTTGGCACTGAATTCAGCTCTCTCCACAGGGAGCTATGGGGGTCTATAAACCTAATTCATCTACTTACCAAAAAGTTATTGCAGTCAGCCGTGTCCCAGGTGTTTTCATTTTCACTTGGGCTAAAACAAAATATAAATATGCAGTCCCTGTACTCATACAACCTGTAGGTCTGCTGAAAGAGGCAGACCCTGGAGACAACTAATTATACTTCAGTGGCTGAGTGGAAAACTGGAGCCTTCCTATTTGGGTGGATGCTGATGGCATGAGCTAATTCTTCACTGTAGCTACTTTATCCATTTGCCAAATGGATAGTGGACAATTGCTCTATGCCAGGTGTTTGGTCCACCCAAAGCATGTATGTATATGAAGAACCTCTTTTATAGAAGCATAGGGTCTTTTTGGAAGCTCGGGCAAGTCTTTGTCACAGGGCATGAATGGCACATGAATCTATGAATGATAAAAGTTTTAATTTGGTGATAGCAGGATAATTTAGCATATGAAGCTACTTTCTGTCAAACCTGATAACCCAAGTTCAATCCCTGGCCCCTGCATGGCAGAAGAAGAAAGCCAACTCTTACATGTTGTCTTTTTGACCTACACATGTACACACATTGTGGCAAACACACATCCAAACACATACATATATGCATGCATCCACAAATGTATACACACACATATACAATCAGTCAGTTAATCAATGTATTGCATTTTAAATGTTGTAATCTGCAGGTTTAGTTATAAATATGACTTAATTTAAGAGAGTTTTCAGATTTTGGGCGAGGATGCAATGGTGTTTATGTCATAATATTTTGTTTGTGTTTTTAACAAATAAAGCTTGCCTGAAGATCAGAATTCAAAGTTAAGGCCAGGGAGTGGTAGCACACACCTTTAATTCCAGGACTTGGAAGGCAGGGGCAAAGGGATCTATGTTAGTTCAAGGCCACCCTGGGTTATAGGAGATTGAATCTGTCTAAAAGAGCAACAGAGCTCTCACAAAGAGATCGCAGCTTTTGGGATTCCAGTCCTTTCATCTCAGCACTAGGGAGGTGGAGACAGGAGTGATACGTCCGTGAAGAGAGAGGAATATAAAGCAGGAGAAGACAAGAGCTCAGTGCAATCTACGATTTGGTGGAGACAGATGCAGTCAGGAAATGCAGTCTGAGGATAGGATAGCCACTTTGGTCTGAGCATTGGTAGAGGTAAAAGAACTCTCTAGTGACTGGCCGCTCCGCTTCTCTGATCTTAAGCATTAGCCCCTATATCTGACTCTGGGTCTTTATTATTAGCACAAATAAGAATTTGTGCTACATATTTATCTAGCATAGCCAAACATAAAGGCTAAGATCATAGGTTCTGCTGACAGGCTCTTTGGGTTCCAGGCCTAGCTCTGCCCTTTTACTGCTGTGATGTCAGATATGTAGACTCATTATGCTTCAGAATATTGACCTGTACAGATGATAAAAGTCTGAGCTGGAGAGATAGCTCAGCCATTAAAGTCTCAGGCTCACACTTACCTTCTAAAGGGCATGGCTTTGGTTCCCAGATAATAAAAATCTGCGTCGTAGAACTGTGAGCATTAACAGAATTCGTTTATTTCAAGAGCTTGAAACAATGCCTAGAGATTCTGAATAAATAGTAGGCATTATTATTAGCGCCATATTGTCCTTGTCTAAAATGTCTTGTTATTGGAAGTCACTCCTCTGGAGCAGAGAAGATGTTAATGTCAAAGGCGTTTTAGAATTATATTCAGTCTGGGTATTCACTGGGATCCTTTTCCTTCCTCAGTCCCAAAGTCTATGAAATTGGCTATGATTTTGTACTCATTTGAAGATTGGATCTTTACAAAAACATCAATGGCTCTTGACTCTAGCTTTCTCGACATCTTCGGGTTCAGATTCTCTGCTTAGCCTCTACCAGACCCTACTTTCTCCTCCCAGTGGAGATAACTTAGCTGACTTTCTGGTGAGATCCAAAGAATTCTAGACAGAAAGTATATCCATTTGTTTGAGAGTCCCTCCTGGTCCCCATGTCACCCTATTAGATATGCATAGGCATAAGGACTCCTGTGGAGATGTTACATAACCCTGATGTAGGTGGGATCCACCACTAATTCCACAGCTAATACTGGGTTATTGATCAGGCCCTCTGGTCATGGATGGATTCTGTTTACAACCATTTGTTTTCATAGGATGGAATTGTTCCTTAGGATAGGATAAATGAGATTCCTGAAAATAGATCCCCAGGGAAACTTATTAAACTAAAACATATACCTTAGCTGTGATACCCAGTCAACCCTTAACCTCTGCAAAAGGATGAAAGGATCCAGGCAGGCCAGATTTAGCAATGGCTCGGTACCTAACCTACAACATCCTTTCCTACCCATTCTGTGTGGTTTGCAAACATATTTCAGACACACAAGGAGATGGAAATTCAATTTCTCCCTAGAGAACCATGCATTTTGTTGATGAGTGTACTTGAGAAAAGAGGGAGAAATAGAGAATTAGAGAAAACATCCAAAGGAAAAAATGGATCATCTTCCATCCACTTCTTGCCTCAGAAATAGAATCTTCCAGCTTTGGAGAAAGCACCATACTTGGACTTTATTCACATTCAAAATATTCAGTATATTGGTCATGAATGGGAGAAAATTAAATAAAAAGTAATAGCATTTTTTTTCTTTCAGGAGAAGCATCTGAAACTCAGGCAGATTAAGTAAACATGCCTGAGGAGGAGAAAGATCATGGGTGGTGCAGTAAAAGGTCAAATCTGAGTGATCTACCACCAGCATGTTCCACTCTACCTCCCTAAAACCTTACCTTGATGTGATGTAGTTTATCATAGGAACTAGCTTGTCAATTCTAGCTGTAAACCTAAACCCTCTCTGTTAACTGTGGGCACTTAATTCTGCAGACACCTGTTGGCTCATCATCCGGTAAGAACCCTCTGAGTAGCTTTTCTTGCCTAACGTTGGCAATTTTGGGCTGGCAGAGCCAGAGAGTGCTAAGTGTTGCTGTCTTGGGCCGAGCTGATGTATCTTACATCGTGACTCAGAATCACAGAATCAGATCTCTGAGGTTCAAGGTCTCCATGTAGTAAAGGCTAGACATACCACCCTCAAGACATACCACCTTCATTCACCCTGACGAATGAAGAGCAAGTGACTATGTCCTCGGGACAGGCTCCTCTTTTGAGTCCTGAGCCTGTCCTCCACCCAAAGGCAGCTGTGGATAGCTATTTTAGATGGAATGCAAACGCGAAGAAGAAGCTGTCAGGCATCTTCTGAGTGTGATTGACATATTTACTGTTGACAACACAAGATGAACTCTGCAGTCCTCTCAAATATGGGTCCCTTACCCTTAAGATAGTGCTTTGGGTAAGAATGGAATGTGGAATTGTGCTCCAGATACACATCTGCCCAGGCATTGAAAACCCTCTTGAGAATTCTCCAGGCTTCTCTTGAGTGACAGCTTGCATGGCTTTGCTGTCTAAACATGTAAATCTTCTGACAACAGGCACATTTGTTGTTTCCAGAAGGGACGGAAGATCGTGAGTGAGCATTCTTTATAGTTGTTGGTTCTTTCTCCTACCATGAAGTCGTCTAAATGGGGTTCTTCAGTGGCCAGTATACCAAGTCAAGTCACCCTCCTGAAGTAATTCTAGAAAAAGGCAGGCCTGAAAAGGGACTTTCCTGTCTCGACAAGGCCCAATCTAGAAAATTCTGTTGCCAATCTAGAAATTTCCAAAGTTATATCTTCATTATTCTTGGCTGATGGAAACTTAATAGGTTAAAAAGATACCCACCCAATCTTGGTACTATAATTTGTCTGGTCCATTTTTCTGCCCATGTTGATTCACTCTGCATCCTAATATATAATTTATATGTAATATAAAATATATAGTATCAATTATGAAATCAATGTTCTGAGAAACTTTGCACCCAAGATACTTAGATAAATTCCACTACATCACTCCAAGTAATCAATTGTGAAACATTTTCTAATAACACCTGTTCATATCAATTAACAGAGTACAAAGCATGGTTTGGAAAATCTTGCATAGGAAAAAAGGCTCCTATTGCCTGGAACATGTTTTCCCAATGTGACACAGGAACTGTAATTATGGAAAGAGAAAAGAGAGATGTGGGCTTGACTTGAAAAAAAATGCAGCCAAAAAACATGCATTTATTCTGCAAAGTTCAGCTCAGACACTTCCTGCCACCATTGTCATTTTGGGTAACACTCATTCTTGAGTGACTTCAATTTCCCTCTGGTACCACTCGCCCACTACTTGGCTGTACTCAATGTATGTTGTGTCCATAATGAGTACAGCTTTGAGGCAACCTTGGAAGGACACAGAGCCGTACCCTTGTATTTCAAGTTGTCGAGGAGCAAAGTAGATGTTTCAAGTTACTTTCTTTAAAAAAAAACCAAAAAACAAAACAAAAACAAAAACAAAAACAAAAACCAAAACCATGTAATTGCATACTGCTTAAAGATGAAATGATGAAAAGATAAAATTACTACGTAAAAGGGTAGAGTTTTTATAGCTATTACATAAGTTATCTCCAGGAAGCTTTTCATAATGTATGTTTTCACAAACTGTGTGGGAAGATGAGTGACTGAGATACGTCCTCTCCTGTGTTATAGTTAGTATTGTTCTTACGTTGTTATATGCTTATTAGTTTCTGAGAGCAGAGCAAGAAAAATCTGCTTCCAGCATACACTAGAAGCCACCATTCCCTCTCTTCCTGGAGGAATTTTGAGTGTTGGGGGTCTTAGTGACAGGGTGTCACCAACTACCCTGTTAAGGACCTCATGTGGCATCCAAGAGCCTCTAGAACTTTCATAAAGTGTTTTTGTGTCAACTCTCACTTATATACTTTTACTAGATCCCTATGCTACAACTTGACAGTAGCTTAACATTTGCACAGGTAATCAGATCCCCAAGCCAGGGGACACAATCACTGAGGAAGAGACTGCTGATTGTCGATCTGTCTGATATTGTCTTCTAGTTGAGGGGCCCATTGTCACCGTCGCACACACCATACTACGAAAACAGTTATAGGAAAAAGCTTTATTCTCTATTATCCCTTGGATCCTGGCTAATACCAGGGCTTTTTCCTGTATATTGTAATGCTAACAGCAAAGAAAATAATAATAGCTTATATCTTTTGAGGCTATATCAAATCTCTAGTCTTGGGTTGATATGTATATCTGTATCATCTATATCTATGATTTTTGTAGCATAAAATATACTACTTTAAAGAAAGGCTTATTACATATCCTTTTGAAATTCTTCAGTAGCTTCCAATATCATAAGCCTTTGTTATAAACTTCAAGGGCCCTACATAGCCCTCACCTACAGGCTCCCTACCACAAACCTACTGTAACCTATATGAACCTACCTCTCATCTTGCCCAGCCACATTGGGTTTTCTCACTCTCCTTTAAAGACCTTAGCCACTCCTCTACCCCAGGACCGTCTTGTAAGTTTCTCATCTGAAAAGAGTATGTTCAGAACTGGTATTGCATTTTTTATATACTGATATGCATTTCTAGTCTTTACTTGAAAGTCACTTTTGGCGAATTCTTCTTAAGGCTTTTGTTATACCCTTTTGTTTCAAATCTCCTCATATTTACTTTTTCTTTGTTTCAAACTCCCTTTCCATATTTACTTTTTCTTTGCAGCACTTGTCATAATTGATAAGCCTCATCTATCGGATGTCCTGTCTGCCTCCCCCATTAGGATGGAGCCCTGCTCAGGAGTTCATCCTATTGCTGTCAGAGCTGTCACTGGAACTCTGAAGAAAGCCTAGGAAATAGTACATGCTTGATAAATATTTGTATTTGAATGAATAACTCCCCTAATTCTCACTTCAGCCCTGGCAGAACGGAGCTATTGTGTTCTGCATTAATCAAACCAGGTGTTTGGTTGCTTGACATTTGGAGACAAAACAATAAGCAAATTGAATTTCCTCTGCATCACACGGTAGTCTCAGCTGTTACATAAAATACCCTTAGATATTCAAGGGACCACACAGACATGAATGCGTAGACAAAGCCACCAAAGTTTAGAGGCATTAAATAATGCTCCAGGAAGCAGCAGCTCTGAGGTTTTGGCTTCAGCTCTCAGCTCCTCTGCTATAGGCTCCCAGGACACAGGTGAGACATTGAAACTCTCCACATACACTTAGTGGGGTTCTGGCACTGAATCTAAACACCCATGACCATTACAAGTTGGCTCCCACCTTATTGATCAGACCAAGGGCCTTGCCACAGCTGCGACACCTTGACTAAGGCCAATGAGACCACAGTGCTGACACTCTGGGGTGTTCTTACATGGTCCCCTTCCTCCTAGTGCCTTTAATTCTTCCTTCCAAGTCTAGACTCAGGTCAAACCTATCATCTCCCTGAAGCCCTCTTGCTCCATCCTTTCTTGAGTTCACAACTACAAATAAAGGTTGCTCTCTTTCAAATACTTCAAAGGCAGAGACCATGTCTAAGTTTTTTTTTCTTTCTGCAGTACAGGCTCCATACTAAAAAAAAAATCTAATAAGCACAGATGCCTCCTAATACAGGGAAGTAACACATTTCACAGTGGGGAATATTCATAGCATGGGTATCATCATAATTAGCGACAATACAGTTTGATGCTGAGCACAGAGATCCATTTTGGAAAAAGAAAGATTAAGTAGTATGTTTGTTACATAAGAACTGTCAATCCTCATTCAGTACCATTTGAAAAATCAATCAAAACAAGAATTTGGTTGTTTGACATTTGTAAACAAGCAGCAGGGAGATTGAATCTTCTCTGCTTCCTATGGCGGTTTGTGCTGTTATGTAAAAGTCCCCTAGGCATCTAAGTATACTTTCTGGATGTTTATTCTTTTAGAAATACACAGTCCTTTCACAGTTTGGTGAGAACGAGAATGAGCACTAGAAAAGGACAACATTGTTAGGGGAGGTTTATATCTAATGATATTTCACACACGTGGTTAAGAGCGAATGCTGAAGCCAGGTGTGCAGCTGCAGTTTTAAAAATCACAACACAGTTTAGTACATTGCTTAATGATGGTGACGTCCTCTCAGAGGCATGCCAACAGGTAATGTCATCATTGCCTGACCATCCTAGAGTATGCTTACTCAAACCAAAACGACTATGACCTCACCAGTCAATATAATCTTAGGAGAATGTCTAGATGAGCCTCTACGTTCCAAATCTCAGGAAGCATTTTGGGAAAGGGACAGAAAGACTATAAGGAACTAGGCAATGGAGAAGAGTGATGTGAAGAGTTTGTCTAGGGACATGACATGCTTGTGGTACACACGAACTCCCACCAACACAAGCCTGTTGAAAATTCCAGCATGGAGAGGGGAGGGGCTCCTGATGTCCACACTACTTGGGGAAGCTCAGGGGAGCTGATGGTTTCTGAAGGAGGGAGAACCACTTTTCTTGGTGGAAAGTGCCCATTTGGTAGGCTGCCCATGACTCAGCCCACCAGTGCACATATGGGCAACAGTAATTGGATTCAGTGGCTGATTTTCTTAAAAGAGGACATGAAGCTGGGAGGATAATAAATGGGTTGGGATGGATCCAAGAGGAATTGCAGGGAAGGAGTGAAGGTGAATATGACCAAAATACAACGTATACATGTCCAAAACTTTCCGTAAATAAAAGCTGAAGACAGAGGAGAAGAAGGAATTGGGAAACCTACCCTTTTGGTAGCCACCTTGTAACTGTTAATGATTTAAAAAATAGATTTACTTATTTTCATGTTATGTGAATGGGAGCTTCACTTGCATGTATGTCTTTAGCCTGTGCAGCATGTGCCAGTGGAAGCCAGGAGAAGGCAGTGGATATCCTGAGACTGCAGTTATTAGCAATTCTGACAGCCATGTTGATGCTAAGAATTAGCTTGGGTTTTCTAGATGAACAGCGAGAGCTCTGAGCCACTGAGTCATCTCTCCTACTGATGCCTTCTAAAAAACTGATGATGCATGGTCTGTAGGATTGGTTCCCTGAAGGACTTTGAAGAATCTTGTATCACTCAGTCTTCTATTGGCATTAACAAAATACTTGATAACAATCAGTTTAAGGAGAAAAGGGTTTATTGTGGCTCATGGTTTCACAGGTGTAAGCTGATGTAAGAGTAGAAGCTTTACTCTTTTTCCACCTGCACTGAGGCAGGGTAGGACATCAGAGCCGGGAGTGAGTCACGGAGAGCAGAGTTGCTTATCTTGAGGCAGCTGGAAAGGCAGGCAGGAAAGGGGGCTGGAGACAACATATACTCTCCATTCCACGCCTTCCATGACCCACTTTCTCCAAGCAGGCCTTGTTTCTGAAAGTCTCCATGCAGAACTGCCACCGAACTGAGAAGCAAATAAACTAGAGTCACATGAAGGCTTGGGTGATATTCCAGATGCAAGCCTTAATAAGCCTTTAACCTTTAAGGTCACACATAATGAATCTTGGATGAGAGGATGCAGCATGGAATGGTCCGGCACTGACTTAACTATGAGCCTCTCCATTGTCCTTTAAGAGTCTCTTTGTCAGAGCTGCTTTCAGTGGGACTCTTCATGGCAAGGCTGTTGAGAAGCAGAGATGAATGCGGATGGTTTCTGTTGAGAAACATGAGCACTAGATGTGACCTCTGTGTGGCAATCATATAAATAATAAAACCCCAGAGTCATCCTTGGTCCTTAGGGGACAGATTTGAAGTTTGAGCCAAGAGAAAGCTGGCAAAGAAATCTTGCTTTTGCTTATAAGCCCTGAGAGAAAAGACAGCGATTAGGTTCCATTTTTAACTGAATCACAGTTACCATGGAATTCATTATAATAAAACATGGAAGATTAGAACACAGTAAAGAGAAAGATGCTTTCACACCATTTTCACAAGATCAGGATGGAATTAAATCCTTTAGTTCTTACCTCTCTGTCAGACGAAGTTTAATACTCATTTTTGGTTGCTATTTGACTTGATGGCAGAGGACAGACATTCAACCCTGGTGTGGGCTCAAAAGTTGAAGGGGGGTCAGTATGTGGGTAATTCTTTATGCATCTAGATGCCAAGGACAGAGAAGTGGATGGATGGGGCAACTGTGTGTTCACTGTCACCACCAGCTTCCCTTGTGACAGCTCAGTAGGAACAGAAAATGAGATCGAGGCTGCATCCCCTCCATCCCTCAACCCAAAGCTTCATACTTTCGAATCCTCTCTAAGTGACTGAGCTAACTGCTTAAATGGGCCCTTTGAAAATAGGTTCATTTATTGGCTTAATGGCTTAGGATGCTCTCTTTGCAAGTTCAGCCCTTGAGGGTCCATTCGGAAGATGAAATATGTCTGCCGTGGATTTGGCAGGAATTAATTACAGGAGGCACTTACTTGCTTCCTGGTCTTCTGCCTAATAGAATAGGAATTAAAATGCAAGTAAGATATTTCTCTTACCTTCAAGTGAGCTGGGGTGGGATTTTTTTCTTCCTGTAGACGAGGAGGTGGTTAAGGTAATTCACACAAAAAACCTCAGTCTAACATGCTGGATAAACACAAACTTTTCAGAAAGTTATAGCTTTGAAACATACTTAGTTGTTTCTAGTGTGCCATCTTTGTAGGGCATGAAATGAAGATAGCGTGGTATGGAAACATTTTGCCTAGGTGACCTTGCCTATAGGGATCTGTTTATTTTTCAGCACCCCCCAAGTGGAAAAGCAGTGTTTCTTTCCAGTGAAATCCCTGAGTTAACATACCATTCTTCAAACAAACGGAAGGGAATCACAGCTGTGCGTAAGGCAAGGGAGGCTCTGCCTTCTTCAGGTGGCGCTTCACTGGAGTAAATGGTTGTGTTGGTTGTGCTGGGTCTGGGTAATTCCAGCACACCAAGCTTGGGGTACCTATTCCTGTTGTCCAGTAAAACAGATATTTTGGAAGGCAGGGCTCCTTTTACCTTCTGGAACTTGCTGACAAATAGTACCTTTTCTTTGCATCCCCAGGATGGGGATAGAACTGCGCGTCCCAACAGAAGCATCTTCTCCAGCTTGGGAGATGATGATAGTGAGTCCTCATGAAAAAGCTTTGCATACATTCTCTCCTGTAATCTTTCCTACAGTGCAGAGCTTATAAATTAGGTATAGCCCATTTTAAAGAGAATAAGCTGAGATAAAGAAAGTAGGAAAATATGGCCATAGTGGAATGGAAATTCCCTCTATGGAAATGAGGGAATGGTGCTAACTGGGAAAACGTGGAATTGTTTCCTCCTTCTCAAGGCAGAGGGATAATAGATTATTTATTATATAATTATTTATAGAGGGATAAAAGATAGAGAGTTCAAGGGGCAGAAATCACCCCTTCCAAGCAGCAACCCCACACAGTGTATTTTACTGAAGCAATTTCTATGGTTTTGAAGTGTGTTTGAAAACCAGTTTCTCTTTACAGTGTGCAGTCTTTGGCAACACAGTCAGTGAAGGACATGGACTCTTTTAGTGCGCTGAAATCTTTTTGAGTGGATGATGATTGAGAATAGTCGGACAATGGTTGAGACTGGGGACTCTTTTTCAAGAGATGGCAGCTTTTTTTCTGATGGGTATTTGCTAAAATGGTCATTACCTGTGAACTCTCCAGTGCAATCAGAACAGGGACATTGACCTTGTTTTGTTACAACTCTGCTTGCGTATGTGGAGAATTGGCTGCCCTTTAATTTACCAAAAAATACTACTACTAATAACAAATAAAACAATATTACCAAAAAATACTATTGCTAATAATAAATAAAGCAAAACAAAAAAAACCAACCAAGAAAAAAAATACCCAGTATGGCTGTGCAGTGCGTATGTTTAAAAATTATTTTCCTTAGCTAGAAAACATACCAATTGCTTCCTAGTCTGTTTCTGGGTACTTTTACTATGATGGACTTGAATTCAGGATGATGGATGTAATGCTGCTCCCAACTAGGTTCTGTGAATCCAGGTGACAGCATTATTTTTAAAGTAGTCAATTACATACCCTCTCTCCCAGTTGGCAATGGGAATGTGAGAAGGTTGTTAGACAGCCATTGGCGGTGACCTACTCTTGGAAATAATGGTTCCAGCAACTGATTTTCATATGGCTGTTAGCACAGCAGGCCGTTCAAATGGGCAATGTAAATGTTAAACCAAATAGCCCTCCTAACAGTGCATCCAAGTAGGCTTGACCCTC
This sequence comes from Ellobius talpinus, assembly GCA_001685095.1. Taxonomy (NCBI): domain Eukaryota; kingdom Metazoa; phylum Chordata; class Mammalia; order Rodentia; family Cricetidae; genus Ellobius; species Ellobius talpinus. The sequence continues at coordinate 23,360 of LOJH01002465.1, forward strand.
CAAAGACTTCCCGAGGAAACAGCCTAAAGGGCTTGGAAAGGACTTGGATTTATCAGTTGGACTGGAAAGTGGAAGGTATGTTTCCTTTGCCCTGAACACAGTGGCTGTTTCTCAGAGTTCTGGAAGCAGAAGACAAAATGCCCTTGACTACCAGGTCATCAATTTCAGAGGCTGTTGTTTTCTGGGTAGTTAGAGTCCAAGATTTGTTATTGCTGATGGTCATTTGTGGCTTCCTTCTGTGCAGAATAGATTTTTAAGATCGCAAACCACAAGGTAAGCATCAAACTGAATGTGAAAATCAATGACCCATCATTGCTACAAGTATGTAGATGGCTACACCAAGATGCACAGACTCCTGCAGGGAAGGCTGTGCCTTACATAGAGCAGACAAGGGCAGCCTTTTTCACTCACGTCCCTCTGCCTTCTGCCCACCACCTGACCTGCAACTGAGATGTCTCAGTGAATTTAAGTCGAGTAACAATGTGTGACTAATCTATGTTAGGCTCCTACACCATGGATCTCCTTCAATTTAGGAGAGACCTCTGCGTTCACAAACTTCATTCCCTTCTCTGGGCTCTCTCCTTGTCCACATGGAACATCTTTGATGCAAGCTCCTGAAACCTAGCAACTCTGTTGACAAGAAAACTGAGCATGGTTCTTTAAGATATTCCTAGGATGCTAGAAGCCGTAGAACAGGTGAATTCAAACTTCTGTTATTATGTGGCACGCCTATATCACAGATCAGCTAGGGGCCTTTTGCTCTATGTGATGCGAGCCACAGTGGAAAAGGAGAGTCTCTCCCACCATTGGACTTGGGCATCTTTTGTTTTCCTTCATGGTTTGATTGACAGCAGAGAGTGGTGGCAGCAGACAGCCCTGAGTAGCAGCAGGTGGAGCCCTCTAATGTCGCAGCTGTCACGCAAGTTCTTAGCTCTACACTTGATCACTGACGGACATCTTTGGCCAGTCTGGGAAGTTAGGATCCTCTAGGCCTTGAGAGTGACCAGTGTTATAACTTCTGGGACTACGGTGCCTTAGACCTCTGGCAAGAAAGATCTGGCAGGGCTCTTCAATTTTCCCGTCGACCGAGGCCAGATGCTCCTATTCCCTGCCTCTTCCTGGCCTTATAGGCTTGGCTCTCTGCCTTTCCCTGCTTTCTTTTGTTTCTGCCGTTCCTCTTATTCCTGTCTCGTGCACTCATTTGAACTATTCAGCTGGCTTTTGTAGCAACAGCCACTGCCAAGGCTGCTGCTGCTGGGGTGGCAGCTGCAACTGTTTCTGGTTACAGCTGGTTTTGCTCTCAACTGCTGCTGCTGCTTACTACTCCAGCGAAGGCCCTAAGCTTGTGGCTCTGAGACTTCTGTGGCTTTCAAAGTCGTCTGCCGCTCTCTACCTCTGCTGCTTATGCAGCTTGGCCTTCCAGTCACTCTATGAGCATGGCCGTCTCCTCTAGCATCTCTTTGTTCTTCATGTTACCAAGGTGCCCTGCACTAATGACAGACAGCAAAAGTAGGCAGGAGCTATGCAAGAGGAGTCTTTGAACCTCATGTTGTTTTTAACCATGTATTCATTCTTTGTGGATTTCACATTAAACATCTTGAGGCCATGCATCGTCTCGTCTCCTTGCATCCGCCCTCTACCCTTGCAGGCTACCCCAAAAACAAAATAAAATTTAAAAGAACAACCAAAACCAAAACCAGACAAACAAAACAACAACAGCAACAACTAAATACTTGGTGCGGAAGCTGTACTGTGGCCCATTGAGTCACACAGTTTACACTTTAGTCCGTACATATTTACTTGTAAGCATTCATTGCTGTGAGTCATTGGTCTGGTTCGAGGCCTCTAGTTTCTGCTGCGCTATCGTTAATGGGCCCTCACTGGGGCTCCCCTTGGATATCCTGTTGTTTCTTGCATCATGGAGATTTGGATCTGTAGGTCCAACCCCTTCACAAGCTCCTGCAGTTCAAAATGAGGTGGGGTTGGGGTAGGCTAACTCCCAACCTGGTTCTGGCTTGGCTGGTAGCTGGGGTAGTCAATCGGCCAGCTTTCCCTTGCCATCACCACCCTGGAGAGCTCTCTAGTCCTGCCCTGGCTTAGCTCACCCAATGTATCAGGCGGCAAGGAGCAGGGCTAGTTCTGATCTCAGATCCTGGTGTCCAGCTTGCCTGCATTTGCTCCACCAGTGCCAGCTCTATTGTCTTGCCCAGATGAGGTGCAGGGCTCGCTCTCCTGATTGCTGTGGGGGAACTTGGGGGTGAGGGTGGGGTAAGCTCTCCAACTCTCACACCCTCTGGGCTGGATCACCTGTGTTCCAGCCAACAGAGTCAGCTCTAGGTGTACTACAGCCGGTGAGGCACAGGGTTAGCTCTTCCACTCTTGTAGCTCTTTTGCCTGCAGCAAGTGGAGGACACATTTTTCCCTCACCCATGCCACCACAAGGCAGGTGAGGGTGGGGTTATGGGCTCTCCTGCTATCTCACACTTTGGGTGGGCTCAACTGTGCCCCCACCAACAGGATCAGGTCTATTGTACTGCCCAGGTGAGGAGCAGGACCTGCACTCCCCCCCCACACCACAGAAGTCAAGGGCCTGGGAGGGGAGAGGTCTTCTCTCCCTTGCCCACTCCACCATATGGCAGATGAAGGGTGGGGCCATATCTCCCACTCAGACAAATGTTCATGGGTCACATCACCTCTGCCCCTGTCATCAAAGTCAGTTCTAACGTGCTACCCGGGTGAGGTGCAGGACCAACTCTCCTGAGGGCTGCAATCAGTGAGGGGTCAGCTCTCATTCTCGTGACCCTGGACCTAGCTTTTAGTGCCTGCAGTAGGTCATGAGGGGTAAGGGCAAGGAGCAAGGGTGGTATCTCTCCCTCACCCCCACTACTTTCTGACAGACTAGCTCTCCTACTCTCTCACCTTCAGGGCCGGCTGACTGATACCCCCACAAATGGGGACAGCTCTGCTGTGCTGCCGAGGTGAGGTGAAGGGTGTTATGGGATATTTGTGTATACTGGGAAGATGTGTCTTTGCCAAGGCACCTTCTGACTGGTTTAATTGAAAGCTGAATGACCAATAGCTAGGCAGGAGAGAATCGATGGGACTTCCGGGCCAAGAAAGGAACTCAAGATGAATCTAGGCATAAGAGAGACACAAGCAAGATGCAGAACAACTTGGACAGACAGAGAAAGGTAAAAGCCATGTGACAGAACATAGAAGCAGATTTGAGTTTAAAGAGCTAATTGGGAACAAACCTAAGCTCAAGGCCAAGTTTTCATATTTAATCAAAAGTCTCCATGTCATTATTTGTGAGCTGGTGACCCAGAGAAACGTTCAACTATCCACTCCCCCTAGTGCTTCAGCCAGTGAGGGGTGGGACAACTCTGTGTAGTCCTATCCTCACTGCCTTCAGTGATAACAGGAGCCACGGACTTCAACACAGATGAAGCTGCATCAGGGCCGTGAGCCCAGACATGGCCCTCCATGAACCCACACATGGCCTTGGAAGTAGCCTGGGCACTGATGTCACCATTGCCCTAGTCGGCAATGCAGGTCGCACTGATCAGCATAGATCCAGTGGCAGAGTGGCTCTCAAGCACCAACGAAGACCCAGGTGGCAACCCAGATGGCCACAGGAGCCTCAGAAATCAATGCGGACCCTGGTTGTGGCAGGACCACAGACCCAGACATGGCCCAGGCTACAGCCCAGGCCCGTACAATGCCATGGGTCCAAGTGGCAGCCCTTGTCACTCAGGTTATGGGGCTGGTAGAGACACAACCCTTGGAAACCAACATGGCTAGAGATGGTGGCCCAGATCCTGGGCATCCATGTGGCCCTTTGGTGGCAACATTGGCCACAGACATCAACACACACTCAGGCTATGGAAGAACCACCAACTCAGACATGGTCCTTGGCAGCAGCCTAATCCCGGATGTCCTTGTGGTCCTAGGTGAGCCTAATGTTGTAAATGAGGGGGTAGCACCTAAGGGTGTCTCCTAATTGAGTGACCATGTGAGTCAAACAGCCTATTAGACAGTCAACAAAGGGTGCTGGAATGAGTTCATCACTGAGGCTTCATACTCAACGGGAGAATAAGCAGCTGCAGTTGCTGTGGAGTTTCCCCAGCATCTCTGTGAGTATTCAAAGTGACCGTCACTGGGGCAGGGATGATTCCACCTAAACAACAGCCCCATTGCTCCTGGTAGGTAGGCTAGCAAGGAAGAGATGAACAGCTGTCAATTACAGAGTGACATTAGTCTTTGTCCTTGCAAATTTATTTACAGGAAAATTCAGGTTAGAAGAAATTATTATAGTAAGGAACCACTCCTATTATATATATATATATATACATATAATTTTTACTGATTTTCACAAGTGAATTAACATCGCATAGCACCGGCCTAGTGCTTCAGGAAGAGATGGGCTCCTCTTGTTTGTCTCTCACTCAGTCACTATTTATGTAAACACCCCCTATTTGGATAGAGGATGGAGCATTTCTTAACCTTATCCCAAAGAGTCTTTGGAGGTAGCTGTAAAGTAGACATACTTATTGCCATTTTATAGGTGAAGATGCAGGGATTCATAGAAAATAACCCAAATGATTTAAGACCAGTTATGATTTTTTTAAGATGTAGTTAAATAAGTTTATGCATACCATGTTCTGTCTGCATGTATGTCTGTGTACCATATGCATGGCTGGTGTGTCGGGAGGTAAAAAGATGACATTAGATCCTAGGAACCAGAGCTCTGGGCAGTTGTGAGCTGACATGTGTTGCTGGGAACTAAACCTGAGTTCTATTCAAAAAAAGCAAATGCTCTTAACCCCTGCTGAGCCATCTCTCCAGCCCTCAGGTATACATTAATTACAGCATAAGAATATAATTAGTGACTGAGATTTTTGACCTAGAACTCAATGACCCTTGCAGAACAAGTTTTAAAATACCTTTAAGGCATTCTCCTTTTCTGTTTGTTTTTTTTTTAATTATTTTCAAACTACTGAAATATTTTTCCCTTTAAAGAAGTCACAGCTATGCACCTGTATCAATTCTTAACATCTTACCTTAGTGTGATAACTTTTCACAACTGATAGATTAGTCATCAGATTATTTTCCACTAAATTTTCACAATGAATTTGGATCCATTGTTGTTGATATCCGTTTGCCTGTGTGTGTTTGCAGAAGGGTTCCTGACAGTGAAAGTTTGACCTTGGGTTTCCTTCCTCAGGTGTAGTCCTAGATACTCGAGTTTTGAGTCTCTCACTGGGATGTGGGACTCCCTGAGTACTCTAGGCTGTCTGGCCACTGAGCCTAAGGAGTCCGCAGGTCTCTGCCTCCTCCAAAAGGGACTAGCAAGTGGGTGCCACCACATCCAACTTTTATTTTAATCCAGGTTCTAGAGATTGAACCTAAGTACCTATGCTTACATAGCAAGCCTTTTACAACTAAGAGCCGGAGAAATGAGTTGGCAGTGAAGCGCTCATATTGATCTTGCAAAAGACCCAGGTTCAGTTCCCAGCAGCCATATCCATCAGGTTCAAAACACCTGTAACTTCAGCTCCAGTGGAATCTAATGCCTCTGGGGCTACCAGCACCTGAACTTGTACACACACACACACACACACACACACCCCACACACACACCCTTAAAAGAAGCAAACAAGTGCATGGTAAGTTTAACCAAAAAGGTCTTCTGTAAGCTTTTCACTGTCCTGCCTTATGTGTACAGGTGAGGAAAGGAATTCTTTGCTACTCTAGGACCAGCATTAGAGAAAATAAACATGTATGCAGAAGTCTTTTCGATGGCTGAATCGGGGATATTTCCTAAGAAATTATTCTCCTTATAAATATCATACTCCTACAAAATAAAAAACCCTAGCTACTTATAAGAAAGAGAAAATAATAAGGTAGGTAAAGCCATGATTTCAATTAATGACAAGATTGTCATTGCAAATAGCACATTTGTGGCCAACAAAAACAGATGTCCATAGAGCAATTTGGAACCATCCAAAGCATAAAGCAATTTGTAGATAATCTCCTAAGCAGATATAGTATCAAAATGTAGTTATTGTCAATTAGACATACATCCAGGCTAGATGTCTAATTGACCAGTTAATTCCTAGGCTGTCTAGGGAGCTACTGTGCATGGTTTAAAATGGAGCCCTTGGTATTAACCCCCAGAGAGACCTGATGTTGATAAATAAAAGAATACATTCCCCTGCTCCTGTAAGGAACAGAAAGTCCAGAGTGGTATGTTCTTTCTGCAGAATCAGGTACCTCATCAAGCTGTTGTTGACTCAGGCAGAATAGTTAATGTGATGGCGGGTAAGGTATGATCTCCATTTAGGGCATTTGCAACGGTTTCTGTTGCAAAGAAACACACCTTCCTCCAGGCTGTGCTATTAGATACAGGCACACAAGACAACTGTCACGGAGAAAGGCATTTGTAACAGTGTAAGCTGTTTCTGATAGGTGTTCTAAAAATACAGCTGGGTTTTGACTACTTTAGCAGGTGAAGATGGCCCTGTTTAGTTACTTCCCCCTTGATATCTATTTAAAAAAATCACCTCTCCATGTCAACAAGTCATACATATCATCTCTGATTTTGATAACTAAAAAGTAAAGAGAACTTCCCTAATAACTTTTTAAAAAAGATTTATTTATTCATGTATTTTATGTATATGAGTACTCTGTCTGTGTATATGCCTGAATGACAGAAGAGGGTATCAGAGACAAGAGAGCATCAGATCCCGCTATAGATGCTTCGGAGCTACCATGTCATTTCTGGGAATTGAACTTAGGATCTCTGAGTAAAAAGGTCTTTTTCCAAGAGGAATGTTTATTCACTAGAAGACATGGACATGAATCATTACAGGAGGGATGCGGTACACCTAGGCAGAACTCCTGGTGAGTTTTCTAAATGTCCTATAGTCACATTGCTAATCAATTGCCCCTCTATGCATTCCTCAACTCTGCCACCCTGTTTCCCTTCACTCCAGGTGCATTTGCAATCCAGGAACACAGCCAGAGTGGGATTTGGAAAGAGTGGGGAAGTTTCTGATGGATGGGCAACATAAGGGCTTTATCTTCAACTAAGGGCTCTAAATTTTCTTTATGGGACCTGGAATTTGAAGGCCCTTATCATCTGGAAGGCTGAGCTGCAGCAGAAGTTGTGGGCACTGCATTATGGATTGCAGTTGCGTCCTTGTTTGGCAGAGAAAGAAGAGTACAGAAAGTAAACTTAGTTCCATTTGGCAAGGGCACATTCCAGGTGAACGGCAATCAGGAAGGATGCCTGGGGGACAGAACCTACAGTCCTGAGAAAGATAAATGCCTTGTCTTTTAAAAGAAACCTCCATCAGAGAGGATAGAAACGAAACACATCTCCTTTGTTTACCTGGGACCACTGATTGCTAGGGTGTGTGAATTAGATGTGTTGGTGTGTATGTGTGCATACATTGTGAGTCTTTAGCAAGCTTCCTCTGGACTTCTGTATATCTGAACTGGAACTGTACAATGGTATTTGAGAATTAAACTTGTATGTATGAACCACTCTCTGCTTCCCAAAACAACAACTGTGATGACCTGTCTTTTTGCTGAGACCGAGTTTGATGTGTGTGTCTGCATGTGTCTGTGTATCTGTGTGTGTCTGTGTGCATGCCTATCTGTGTGTCTGTGTGTGTACCTTTGTGTGTGTATCTGTGCGTGTGTCTGTGTGTGCCTATGTGCGTGTGTCTGTGTATGTGTGTGTGTGCGTGTGTCTGTGTGTGTGTGTGTGTTTCTGTGTATCTATGCATGTGTCTATGTCTGTGTGCCTGTATGGTTTGAGATATTTATCCATCCCATAAAAGTTAACTGCTAACTCATCAAGCACAACACAGTGGAGTTCATTGCAAGAAAAGAGCCACTCTTGAGGAAAGTGGTAGATTTATTTCTTCATTAAAAATGAAGTGTCCTTAGATGAAGGCTATGTACAGGGTTTTGAATGAGCATGAAGAAGGCCAAGAGACTTCAGATTTAACATGGGTAGTGTGTGTTTCACTCCTTGTGAAACAACATGAGGATGGAGCAAGAGAATTTGTATAGGGAAAATCATGAGAGCACCACAGAGGAGAACACAGCCAAAGGATGGCACCAGCCAAACAACAGGGGTGGATGTCTGCTAGGTGATCGGCAAGCAGAGAAAGTGTCCGAGACTCAGGAGCCACAGTTTGGACACTAGTGCTTTGGGATGTAGGAGAGAGACAGGGGCTAAAGACAGGTGATTGGTGAAAAGTGTGTGTCGTGCATTTTGATTTTTGTGCCCTCGTCTTCATCCTGGTAGTCATGTTTTTAACGTTCTTTTCTTAACTGATGCATTAAGAAGAAAGAGCTGATTTGTAATGTTTCACTGCATGTATACACCACATAATTTCAAATCAGGTTAAACATATATTTCCCCAAACAGATTTCTTTGTGATGGAGTATTCAAAATATTTTCTTCTGACTTTTATGAAATACACAATATGTAATTGTTTTCTGTGGTTACCTCACTGCACAGTAGACCTGGAGATCTGTTATCTAACTGTAAATGGTATTCTGCACATTTTCTTTATCTGAATAGCCATTCATAAGGATTTTGGTGTTGTTCCTGTGCCCTCTGTTGTTTTTCTGTCTATCTGTCTGTTTGTCTCTCTTTCTCTCTCACACATACACAGATGTGCACTATACGCACATTCACACAGTAAACATATGAACTCACATGAAAGATTATTCTTTTTAAAAATTTAATCACAGAAGTGGACCAAAGTGGCAAGAGAGGAGGCTGAAAATGAGGGCGCTAAGTCAAAGCAGAAGCTCAGAGAGACTTCAGTCCCCTTATCTCGAGAGCCAAATGTATAAACAGAAGAGATGAGTGGTCATTGATGAAGAGGTTGAACAGCTCTATCAAAAAAGACTTAGAAATAATGATATGTAGAAATCCTGCAACAAAAGACTAACACAAATCTCAATTGCCCGGTGGTAGTAATTGCCAGTTCACAAGACCCATCAACACACACACATTAAATCTTTAATTTCTCATCCAAGTATCTCTTCACATTTGGGGAAATTTTTCTCCACAAATGCCTGATCCCCAAATAATAAACATAAAAAAAGAACTGGATGAACTGATGAAAAAGAACAAACCCTGAAGCTATTCTTTCTCCTCCCCCTCCCTTCCTTTCCCTTCTCTTCCCCTCCCTTCTCCTTTCTTCTGCTTCCCTCCCCTCCCTTCCCATCCTCTCTTCTCTCATGCTCTCCCTACCCACTAGGAAGACACACACACAGTATTATAAATATATAAATACATTTATATATTGCATTCTTGCATCAGAAATAGGAAAAATAAAAACATGGATGTAGGAACATTCTTAGAATTAAGCGAACATGTGGTCAAACTTAAAATTGCATTCAGAGTCTTCAAAGTAAATTTGAGGGAACATTCTGGAAGAAAAAACAAAATGGAAAATCACACCAAAATTAAAGGGGAAAACATAAGAAAAGCAGAAATCCAAAATAACTGTCTTTTTTCAATTTACCTTGCACAAATTCCAGAAGAAAAAAAAACAAGAAAGGGATCAAATTACCAAAGAAATGGCCCAAGAAAATTGCCAATCAGTGAACTGCACCAGTTTGTACATTAAAATGTCTCCTGGAGCACTCCACAGGCCAGATGAAGAAAAACCCACACTAAGACATGCTGAAATTTCACATGCTGGCAGCACAGAGAAGATCCTAAAATAAGAATGAAATTCAGCTTCTTTAGAGAAACACTAGATCCAGCCAAGAGGATAAAGAGAAGATACCACATCCATGATGAGAAAACAGATTGTCAACTATGAATTCCAAACTCTGCCCAACTAGATCTTCAGAGAGTCAAGGAGTCCAGAGCTTGCGTTCTTGGTCCTATTACTTGGCAAGGTAATAAGTGATAGTTGCTTGCTGGCCAGTTGTTCTCAACCTTCCTAATGCTGCAATCCTTTAATACAGTTCCTTATGTTGTGGTGACTCCCAACCATATAATGTTGCTAATGTTATTAACTGTGAGGTAAATATCTGATAGGCAGGATATCTGATATGTGACCCCTGGGAAAGGGCTGCCTGACTCCCTGGGGATAGTGACCTACAGACTGAGAGCCAGAGCCCTAGGAACAAGCTGTAGCTGATTGTTACATTCATTTACTTATGAGGATAGCAGGAATGGTGGAACTGAAGAGCGTAGATCTGTCAGAGTTGAAGGGGTGATTCAGTGACCAAACACAAGACAGTTAACCAAATAAGAAACAAGACAATGCAAACTCAGGGATAAAGAAAAGGCTTTGTATGAAATGTTACATGCAGCCAGCCACAAAAATAAACATGAACATGCAACATAATTTAATCTAAATATGTGGATATAAATGTATTTGAAGGGCAGTCATGTGTGTCAGTGATTTTTGAAGAAGGGAGCTGAGTTCATTCACCAAAATATAAACATTCAAATTGACATATGAAGAAATAAAAGAATGTATTATAGAATTATGTACGTACTCTAGGAAAAACAATTGAAAGTCTGAAAGATTGATACTGAAGCATGAATGATAGTTTATAGAGTGCAGGCTTTTTAAAAAAANGTCCAATTTAATTTAAAAATAACAAGCCCAGCTTCAGTGCATCATTTGAGATTAGTGCTGTAACCAACCTTCATGAGAAATGCTTCTTGCTGCTGTGGATTAAAGCTAACAGAGAAAGCCTTAGCGGGCCAGAACGCTGAGACTATGTCATGGTGCAGTGTTGGCCCCAATTGGGACAGCCCCTCCAAAGGCCCAGGGACACCGAGGAAGAGGAGTAAGAGCTGGAGGATGGAGAGATGTCTGGAGGATGGAGAGATGTCTGGAGGATGGAGAGATGTCTGGAGGATGGAGAGATGTCTGGAGGATGGAGAGATGTCTGGAGGATGGAGAGATGTGGATGTTTTCTGGATGCGCATAGCCATAGCCATGAACTGACTCCCTGCATCTGAAGTTATCTACATACATTGGCCTTGTCAAGATTTTATCACAGGAGAAAGATGTTATAATGCTCTTTTCCTACTGGAAATTCTTGAAGTTCTTTGATTACATCCCTGTCAATTTCTAAGATTTATTGATGTAAGTACAAATGAAGAAAGCAAATGCATTTTGGGATATTTCTGGCATCAGGAAGGACTTCTTACTTCACTGAGATGGTCTCCAGGATTCCTTCAGATACGTCCCTTGGACCGCTGAAGCCTTTACCGATATCAACCTCGGTGAAGAATGAGGGGAAGATCAAGGGAGGAGACAGGGAAATTTAAAGAACTAGGAGCTGCTTCGGTTTCTTAGTTTCTAGGCAGACATGCAAATGCAGTCAACGCAGTATCCAGCGTGTGTTAAGGGGAAGAGACTGCCTCAACCCATGTTGACATTCACACTGTCTCTGAGGAGCAAAGACACTCCTGTGTGAATCAGGATGCATGTTTACAAGTATTAAATGTCACGGTAAAACATAAATCTCTCTCAGCATGACTTGGTCACATCTGAGACTAAGAAACTTTGGAAAAGAACCCAAAGCCACTTTGTAAAGGAATGAAGGAAAAGAAACAATCACTCCCCCTGAATAGAGTTAAGGTGAATTTATGTCACTTTTCAAATTGTTCTGACCCTTGTTGCAAAAGCACTGTTCCTCAGTGAGCTGCCTTCATTGGCGGGAGAGCAGCAGCAGGCGCACAGAGGGTGAACAGAAGGGGCAGGCCACCCTGTGCTCTCATGAGGCAAAGCTTAGGGATACAAAATCTCCTTAGCTTTCTGAACGCATGGTGACATATGACCCCTTTGCAGCCACCCAAGCCTGGAACTTATCCCCCAGCCCCACTATAAAATGACAGAGCTGGTCTGATAACCATGCTGACATCAGGTCTCCTCGGGTGCATGTTACCGTTTTGCTGGTTTCCAGAAAGTCACCTCCTCCACTCTCAGTACCTGCTTCCTTTCCTATGGAGTACTCAACTCAGAGCTCCCAATTCCGTGGTGGGAGGCCACATGCACCCAGCACCCTAGGGAAAAGGACGAGGAAATCAAGCAGCAGCCTTTTGCTGACATCCGAGAACACAAGGGCCCTTCCATCTCTGCTGTGGCATGTCACCAGGGAGAAGAAATGCCGGTACAACAGGATGGAGGTCGGCAGTAGTCTCCAGTTTGCAGATTTATGCAGGGCTGGCAGAGAACAGCTGCTGGCCCTGTCAGAGCTGAGGTGACACATGAGCCAGGAGCAGCAGCTGGGCTGTCTCTCCTTGCAGGAGACTTAGCAGGCTTCTCTGCCTCTGTTCTCCTTGTGAACTTGGTTGTTCCCCCNCCGCCTCCACTGGCTCCTTCCCGAGACCCGGGCAGATGCCTAGCCCAGCAGCTAGGGCGATCTCAGGTGCCACTTCCCTCTCCTAGTATGACTAATAATAACCACGTCATGGGATTGTTAGGAACGTTAAAATAGTTGTTAATTAAATGTAAGATAATTAGAAGAACCTATGGTACAATGACTGCCCATTATCACTGTCTGCTGTCGTCATGGTAATATTTAAAAGTACAACAAAAGTGCAAGAGATGAATTTACAGGTTTTCTGAGCAGGCGCCTGGGGAATGGAACTGCTTTTTATTTCATGCTTGAAGTACCATTGAGGCTCTGAGGAGATGTCAGCTGGTGCTGGAGAAAGAGGGTGGGTGTGAATGAGCCCTGCAGAAGAAGCATGTCCAGGGAGGCCCCAGACACTGCACCTATGTGCGTTAGATACCAACTGAAGAATCATAGGGTATGAGAGAGTAAATGCTGTGCATTGACTTATTCACGAGAACTTTTGAGCCGTTGGGCCAAGGACTCCTTTTACAGTTGAGAAAATGGAGTGGTTGAGAGGTGCTATCAACTTATCAACAGAGGAGCTGCTGGTGGGAGGCTCCTAAGAATGCTCCTGTCAATTATTCCACTGGGTGTCAGGTTACAAGGAGAAGAGGCTGAAAAATAAACAATACAAGAGCAAACAAAAAAAGCTAGACTCAGGGGTGCACACCTGAAATCCCAGTGCTTGTGAAGTGGAGACAAGGGAATCAGGAGTTCAAAGTCAGCCTCCGTACAGGAGTGGCAGTACATGCCTTTTATCCCAGCACACAGGAGGCAGAGGCAAGTGGATCTCTGTCAGTTTGAGGCCAGCCTACGGAGCAAGTTTCAGGACAGCCAGAGCCACATAGAGAAGCTGTCTCAAAAACAAAACAAAACAAAACAAAGCAAAGCAACGTCAGTCTCAGCTACACAGCAAGTTCAAGGCCAGTCATGAGACCCTAGGACAAAACAAACATTAAAACAACAATGAACAAAATGGAAGGCCCACTCTAGTTGAGTTGTAGTCAGTTTTCAGCCTTGGTGCCCACACATGTGACGAGGTTTGGAAGACTGGAGATGTGGAGAGTATCAGCGCACAGTCCAGAAGTTGAGCAGATTCACATAGTCTTCCTGACATGATAAGACACTCATACATTAGCCTGGTGACTGTCGAGGGCTCTAGTTCCAATTTCTGCTGTGCCATGGTCTCAGACCAGTTTCCCAAACTCTGCCAGTCTTGGCATGATTGGATTATTATAATGTATGTTCGGTACGCTCTGAAACTGTGGGGATCTCGGGACGTCCATGGGGAAAGCTCTGTGCTCCCCAACAAAGGAAACTTCTCAATCAGTGTTATTTCCTGAGACAGATACACATCCTTTCTGGGGAACACGGGGAGATGTGGGGGGACCATGAGTAGGAAAGATGGGGAGAGGCTGCAGCTATGTTCGTGAAGCTGCTTATCGGGTTCTGAGCCTCGGAGAACAAGGAAGATTATGAACTTGGTTCTGTGGTTGCAGTGACACATGACATGTACCCACATCCCCAGAACGTCTGGATACTTTTGCTGAGAGCTCATGAGGTCCCATAGAAGCAGGCTAAAGCAATGGGCCACAACCTTGTTCCTTTAGGTTTCTCACCCTTCAGAATCCGATCTTAATATATAGGTGTTTTTCTTGCCATTGACCCCAAAGGGAAAACCCATATAGTTAGGAGGTCATCTCTGGGACCCAGAATCTGGAAATGGATCATTAACTTAGGACCTTGACACTTAACTGAGATTCCTGTGTGCTTGTTGACTTGAATGTACCTAGACAGCCTTACTCATAAAATAAAGGTAAGCATCGGGTTGCTTGTGGAGATTGAGTGCAATCATACACAGAGTGCTAGACAATGTAGAGTTCCTCATCAGAGCCATTGCTGTCAGTTATCTGAATTTTTATTTCTCTTCTGTCTCTGCTCTACTTCTTTTTCTTCCTCTTGAGTTCTCCTTCTTGCTGCCTCTTCTCATTGTCCTTCTTAGTCATTGCTGTGCCATTGCTATTATTGCAGTGTTAGATCCCAGGAATAGGCTGAAGAGCTACTTTATTTGGGGAGGTAGCACAGGTTGCAGGTGAATAAAATGCAGGCAGATCAGTGTCAGTATGCTATGAAGGTAAGCTCTATAGGGCCAAACACTTCCTGTCAATCTCTTAGAAGGCAGATACATCCAGAAAGAGGCAGGAGAGCATTAAGAGAACAGTAGGAAGGGAGTTGTATTAGTTGGATTTTTCTTCCACTGCTGTGGTCAAATTACTGACAAAACAACTTAAACATAATTCATAATGCCAGACAGCTCAGTCCCTGGTTATTTGGTCCTAGAGACCTGTATAGAGCCTCAATGACAGTGGGAGCATGTGGCATGATGGGTTTTTCTCTCATGGGAGACATGATGGGGAGAGGGATGCAGAGCCAAGATAACCCCAAGGGCCCATCCTCAAGGATATAAATTGTCCAACTAGGTTCTACTTTCTAAAGTTTCCAGAACCTGCCCAACTTACAGCACCAGTTGTGGGCCATGCTTTTAACACATGAGCCTTTGGTAGACATTTCATAGTTAAACCATAGTGGAAAGGGAAGTTGGTAAGGGGAGGAGGCAAAGGAGAATGGAGACAAAAGCCATGGAGATTCTGGAGGTAACACCACACAGTATAAAGAATCTGAACAGGTCACTTCCCAGAGTACTTTGCCATGTCGTTATGGGAGAGTCCGTCTTTGACTGTTGCCAGTACTCTAACTAGTGACACTGAGGAGCAAGAGTACTTCAAGGAAGCCTGCTTTTGTCTGACTTGGGATCTCACAGGCCACAAAAAGACTAAGTGTATAAATGGATTAAGGAGAGAAGACTCAAAAGGGGAAATCCAAAATGAGGCGATTTGACACATACCAGTGAATGAGATGTGTGTAAGGCAAGTTTAATTCTGAGCATCTCACACTTGTGAAATTCAAGAAAAAATGTTCTCAGGTGGGGGAGTAGCCATATTGTCTTTGCTATGAGTTGCCAATAGGTCTGGCTAGCAGCTTGCGTTCAAGTGCCTGAAGGCCCTGAGAAAAGAGAATATCCTAATTGTGGATTTTTGGGGTGAAATCAGGTATTATGGAGAGACAAATTTCTATCAGATAAAAGAAAAAGCAAGGCCCACTATGCCTGGAGCTGAAGCATAGAGCCAACTGACTGGGGATGTCAGGGCGGCTGGTCAAGTCAGGAATCCAGCTCTAGGAATGCCCTGAGCTCTACAGAGTTTCCAGCATCTCAGGAGAGGAGAGCGCAACTCCATCTCACTGCCTCCGTGACCGTGTTCTAGGACAGAACGAGTTCAAGTTTGTCTCAACTGTGTGAGCTTGAGCACATTGCTTATCTCCTGAGGGCTCGGTTTCCTAGCTGATCGAGTGACTGAAGACTGACTAGATCAGGCTAACTTCCCTCCAAGGACAAAGACAAAGATTCAGTGAGACTGGAAGAAGAGCTTCACTTAGGACCATTCTGTTGCCTGCAGGGGCTATGTGCTGGCACTACAGGGTGATAAGAGGTCTGAGCAAAGGTTTTAAAAGTGAAAACCAGAAAGTGTTGGTTGTAGAAGCTCTAGGATTGTCAGTTCTGATTTGAATTATTTGGTTCTGTTTCTCATGGGCTGACAGGAGGCTGTGCTGTGCTGGAGTCGTGACAACAAAGGTGACCAGGCAGAAATGTATTGGAAAAAAAAACATGTATGTCACAGACACCAAGTTTTGGGGGTGACCCTCAGGTCTTGGTTAGGAAATGTTAGTAGAACATTTCTGTCCCACGGAAAGAGGCTATTTCCGCCTGTTGCCTCTACACTGACAGCTTTCAGCTGTTAAATTGATCTTTCCTGCCTCAGAGTCCAATTTGAATCTCCTGTTTTTATTAAGAGTCTGTTATGTGGTCTGTAATTTATTTTAAAATATCTCTCCAAAGACTATGATAAAAAAAATAAGTGCTGTTAGTTGCCCTAATTTGTTTACAAATCCCGGGGGGGGGGTTCGCTGGCGGTTTAATCAAAAGGCAAAGTACAGCAGAGGTTACTACAAATATCCAGCTATCTTTATCTCCAGTGACATCAGAGGTTCAGCTATTAGCATGTTTTCATAAACAGGCTGACTCCGACGAAACTGCTGGTGTTCAAAATATGCAGATTAGCTATGAGCATCCTAAATATGCAGATTAGCTATGCTTATTTTAAATATTATGGAGGCATTCCTGCACATACATGGAGTGTTACCATCAGGCCAAGCCAGAATTGATGGTGCTGCCTGAAGCGTGGTTCCAGTGCCTGTTGTAGTGGCAGTTAACTCATCTAGCACTCAACTCTGAGGTTGCCCAGGTCTTCCAGATTACCTGACTCCCCTCCTTTTACCGTCACTTTGGGTTTATGCTGAGCTGTGAGCACAAACACTCAGATCCCATACACTTTATACAGTCGATTGTGTGATTGTTTTGTTTCTCTGTGAACACTATCCATGGCTTAAACTGCACTTCTCATAGCGCTAGGCACAGAATTTTGGGGACAGAAATTTACACCTTTGCTAGCCATGGTACAGAGTTGAGCACCAGCTAGGGGTATACCAGCACACAGAACCAGGCCACCCAGGACCTATTGACACAGTCTATGTAGGATCTCAGTGAGATTCACGGAGCTCTCTTATGGACTTGGTCTTGCTATCATAATAGTTACAAAGTGGGAGACTGGTTTGCGCCAGATTGTAACAGCAAGCAAGAATTTCTAGGGTCTTTATGGGCTGGGACATTTACAAGATGTATTGGTTTCTTGTTTGTTTGATAAAGTTCTTTAGCAAACGGCCCCTTTGGGGGAAGAGTTTATTTTGGCTTATATTCCAAGGTACACTTGAGCATGGTGGGGAAATCAAGGCAGCAGAAGCTTGAAGCAACAGGTCACATCTCAGGCACAATCAAGAACCAAGAGAGATGAAAGCGTGTTGCTGCTGGCTTCTGGCTCTCCCTTCTTAGAGTTCACAATCACAGCCAAGGAATGGTGCCACCCACTGTGGACACATCTTCCTACCTCAAGGATTATAAGCCAGACAATCCTCTATAGGCATGCCCATAGGCCTGCCTTCCAAGCTATTCTGTAAAAGCAATAATTAGCACTCACCATCCTGTAAGGCTTTCAGAGGGTTGGAAGGAAATGAAGCTTAGCAGAGATTTAGCTGGAAACCGACAGAGAAGGCAAGTTAGAAACACGAAGTAGCAACCATCCCAACTACTGCATTGTAGAAATTCCTGCCTCATGACAAATGCTTGCCTTTGCATTGCCCCAAACTAGCGCCCCACAGATTGTCAGCCCAGTGACGTCAGCCCTTCTCACTTTTATTCACAAGCCCAGAATATACATTGTGATGGAAAATCCCATAGTTTCTAGTCAGCAAGGACCAGTTGACCCGACTTAATCTAATCCCATCAATTAAGAACAGCTAAACTTACTTACTCACCAACACCTCCAAAAGGCCTCTACCAAGTCACTTCTCTCTGCATTTCTATTTGTGTATTGCTTTTGCGGATTATTAATAGGAAACATGTAATTTCCCAAATCCATTTGAATAATAATGATGGACTTAGGAGACCTGAGCCTTTGAAAGTTCTTGTGGATTTCAACTGGAGATGCTATCCCAGAGGAGCTGACAACCTGCAGTGTTCCAGTGGCAACTAATGGAGGAGCCAAGAAAGTAGAAATCAGGCCACATGACCATGTTGTGCTCCTTGAATAGGTGGCTGCTGTAGACTGCTCATCTTGCTGATGATACACAATTGAGATTGGAGCTGGGATACTGTGTTTACAGAGCACATGGTTTTATGTCCTTGTGTGTATGCAAGTGTGTGTGTCTGTGCAAGTGTGTGTGTGCAAGTGTGTGTGTGTGCACACACATGCGTATAAGAGAGAGGGAGAGAGATAGAGAGAGGCTTGCAGGGGTTGGTTAGATTCGGTCCTCCCACTGCCTGGGTCTCATGAGACTTTCAGTATGTACCTTTACTTTGGAATCATTTCAGCTGCTCTCTTTGATGATATTCTAAAAATCAATTGCATTTAATCAGGGGATAGTCTTAAAATGAGGAATCCTATGTCCAAATGTAAACCTAGCAAATAAAAATTCTAGGAGTCAAGTTATAAAGGAGCGTGCATGTGTGTTTTGTGTGTGTGTGTGTGTGTGTGTGTGTGTGTGTGTGTTTCTGGAGATTAAACCCAGGCCTGTAGGCAAGCTAGACAAATGTCTTTGGAGTAAGCCCCAGCCCTAAAGGAACATTTTAATGGATTACTCAGGTTCTCTTTGTGATATTAAAATCTGGAGCTATAGCATTTCATTGAGATTATCAGATGGTATCATTTGCTCATTTTGACCAAGGCTTAGTCCACTGCATGAAGAACTAATATGTTGGAAATGGCAGTAGATTAGGGAACTTTTGTAAAGCTCCTATGCCAAGACTAGGTCTACCTGACTTACAACCAGCTTAGCTGCATAAGCTAATTCTCTGGGAACACAACACTCTGAGCTGTAGCGTCTTCCTATCTCAAGGCTGTCTGTTTTCTCACAGTGAGTAACACAGGCGGCTAACAGAACATCAGTGACAGCAGATTTGGGAAGACCATCAAGTATAGGCTCCCAAGAGCTTGTGCCAGCTGGTGGAGCTCACCAAAGGGGAGCCCCTCACAAAGCAGGCACAGAGGGAAAAGTAAACCCAGGGAAGGCAAAGACAACACTGTATATAAAGAAACTCTGTGTAAATGAGTAAGTACCAAATATATACAAACCAGAGTTTATAGTAAATCTTAGGCTAATGGTCCAGGTTGGACTAGCTAGAAAACTGTTTCATCTAAATAAAATTGTTTAGAGATGGAATTCTTACGAATCGTGTTAAAATGCATCTTCTAGTTCAGCACATCCTAGGCTATGGCATGAGAATTGATGCTGCTGACAAGCTTCCTGTGGGGCTAAGGATGTTTTTCTGTGGACCAGACTTTCCTAATCACTGACAACACTCACAGTGAGCTGACCCACTAAGCTTCTGTAGTGAAAGGGGGAGCAGGCCTGCTTTTCGTCCCGCCTGGCTCCCACACGGC